>CATIWJ010115581.1:0-32380 GCA_949640765.1 Croton laevigatus | reverse complement strand
CTCAGCGAGTTATTTCTGTAACTCGCAGGTTCGTAGTTAAAGGCGCGTGTGATTCAGCATTCATAAGAGCAGTTCCCCAGTACAGCGTTTTGGTATAGATATATTGTAGTTCAAGAAGTTTTAGTGTACTATTAAATAGCTGTTATGTAAAATATTTATAGAAGCTAGCTTGTATTAGTTAAATTGTAATTTTTGGGATAATAATGACATACTATTTAACGTGCCTGTTATATAATTAAATAAGTATTAGTTTTATGTTATTCAAGAATTATGTAGCAATAGTTAACGGTGTTGTAACACTTTAACTTGTCTTATTCGTAAGACGGGTTGGGGTGTTACATAGGCACACCGATAATATACAAAGAATTTATCATTTGGGCCGTACCACCCAGGTACACCCTTTTTTTTATTTATTTACCTGCACAGGAATTTTTGGCTCATATGTCGACATATACCTATCACTAGGGTCCATAAGCACGTAGAGTATATAAATTCATTCATTTAGCATATCTGCATAGACATACTTTTCATTCTTAATCAATTCAGAAATTATTTACTTAGTCACGTTCATCTCAAACGTGTTTTTATAATTCAGATATTAAACCAATATCATACTGTTTTTCATATCAAGCATTTTTCTATGCTTTCAAATTATTCAAACTCCAATACCAATGCATTTATTTACTCGATAAAGCAAAATCTTATTTTTGCCGCGCCGGTAGCACTGCGCCTGCGGCTCCGCGTCGGACTATTAAATATTTAAAATCCGACTCGAACACACGTTCGAGTTCCCAGCATTTATTTATTCAAAGCAATAAAAATATCAAATATTTAAAAATAAATACTTAAAATAAAGTTCAGTTTGAATACTATAAAATAGTACCAAACCTGTAATTCCGTCCGCAATTATTTTCCTATGCGTATTTTCCTTTAATTTCCACGCGCCTCGGCGTTTCAGTTCCTAAAAATAATATCCAAATATTTAATAAATCTAATAAATAATTCTTGGGTTCCAATAATATTATTCATGCGTTTTTAATAGTTTTTCTAATTTTATTTGGGTCCCTAAATATTTAAAATTCACAAAATAATTCATTTATATTTCAGTCGGTCGAAATCGCACTGAAAAAATAATGTTTAGGGGCTGTTTTAATATATTTTGGGCTTAATTGAAAAGCCAAACCAGTTCTGGGGTCATTATGTAAAACACGGAGGGACCTTATTGTAATTTTCCAAAATCTGACACGCGGCAGGACCTAAATGCATGCGGAAATAAAGTTTAAGGACCGAAATGTAAAAATCGGACCTTCTTGCGCACGGCCTGGAACCGGAAGGACCAGATGGAAATTTGCCATCCCCTTCAGCCCGCGCCTCCACACGCAGCGCCGCCTCCCGCGAGCCCGACGGCGTTTCCGGCGACGGTTGGCCACAAGGCCGGTACTGATCGACTCCCCATCTCACTGCCAACCCATTCGTGTCTTCATCTCTGACGGAGAGTGGACGGTGACGGAGATACGGCGGCCGAAAGTTTCGATTTTCAGTTTTGTTTCCTTGGTTTTCAAACGGCTCGTACGCCGGCTCCGGTGACCTACCCACCATCAATCAACTCCACTCGTCACGATCTACAATCCTATAACCTTAAATTTTGGATTAAACTCGAAGAAATCAAATCCCCAATCCAATTTTTCCTTCCCCTGTTTTTCGTTTTCCCCTCTTCGAATTTTCCGATTTCTTTTCTTTTCTTTTCTTTTTTTTTATTTTTCTTTTTCTTTTTTTTTTCTTTTCCTTCTTCCCGATTACCACACCCTCCTTTTCATTTTATTATTATTTTTTTTTTTATTTTCTTTTTAATCTTATCTTAACATATATATATATATATTAATTTATATAATTTTTATATTAATTATTATAATCTTTTTATCATTACTAGTAGTATTATTATTATTTTGTCGTTAGGAATTTAATTTACAATTTCTCACAATACCACTAGCCTAGGTTTTCGGGTATTACATGACTGCAATTATGCATAACCTTTTAGGCCATCATCCAGGTTATTCAATTGAAGATGTTATGAAAGATGTTCTATCTTTGCCACAAATAGAGGAAGCAAGTAACCTTCATTTTTTTTTCAACAATTTTACTTGACAATAAATCTAAAAAAAAGATGTACAATACGCTCCAAGATGCAAATATAAAATGGAGATGGTTACATTTTCATTATGATTTATGGAGCAAAGATCTATGGAAAACATAATAGATAATTTGGCAAAAACATTTAAATAATTTTTTATTCTTTTAAAATCTTTATGTTTTAATTTTTATTGAAAATTTCATTGTTATTATATTCTAAATAAGTTATTTAAATATCTAAATTTTGATTATATGAAATATTGAGTATTGTTATGCATTTTAAATATCATATATCTATATTATAATTATATAAGAGTTCTTTTGATATTTGTTATTTTTTATTACTTTTTCGTAGATATGGATATTGCTCTATAGATATTTTTAGATGATGATGATCAAGTCTTGGAAGAAATAATATTTTCTGTATAACTTGCATGTCAATATTATTTGAAACATATTCATAAACAACCATGCATAGATTCATTTCAAACAGGAATGATATGGCTATTAGAAGTAATAAGAGGAAATAAAAAACGATGTATAAATTTATTTAGAATGGATAAACAAACACTAATAGATCTTTGTCATGATCGAGAAATTAAACATGGAGTGAAATCTTCAAGTAAAATGTCTATTTTAGAAAAGGTTGGTATTTTTCTTTATACATTAGCTGTGAGAGCTTCAAATCGGCATGTTCAAAAAAGATTTCAACATTCAGGTGAGACAATTGATAAGATTTTTCATGAAATAATGAAGGCAATGATTAAATTTTCAATTGATATAATAAAGCGTAAAGATTCCATATTCAGTACAGTTCCTCCTGAAATACTTGATGACTATCGATACATGCCTTATTTTAATGTAATTTAAGTAATATTATGCATATTGTAATTAATATTATGCATTTCAATATATTTTTTACATATGATATTTTTTTTTTATTATTTTAAAATAAGATTGCATTGGTGCGATTGATAGTATCCATGTACCTGCTTGTATCAATGATAAAAATCAAATACGATTCATTGGCAGAAAAGGGGTATCTACACAAAATATTATGGCTGTTTGTAGTTTTGATTTGCAATTTACCTTTGTATTAGCTGGATGGGAAGACAGCTCATGATGAACGACTTTTTCAATATGAAATTCATAAGAAGAATTTAAATTCTCCTAAACCACCTCCTCGTAAATATGTACTAAAATACAATCTTTATATTTTTTTTTTAATTTAATGTTTTAGAAATAGTAAAATTTATATTTTCATTTTATGAATAATAAGATAAATTTATGATGGTAAAATATTATGTAGTTGATGCTGGATATTAACAAACAGAAGGGTATCTTGGACCTTATAAAGGAATAAGATATCATTTACTTGATTTTTAACGAGGCGGTCAACCAAAATGAATGAAAGAGACCTTTAATCATTGGCATTCCTTTCTGAGAAGTTGTATCGAAAGAACTTTTGGAGTTTGGAAGGCAAGATGAAAAATATTAAGAGTAATGCCTGCATACTCATTTTCTACCCAAAGAGATATTATTATAGCATTAATTGCAGTACATAATTATATTCGAACAAAAGCAAGCAATAATCCAGCATTTACTCGATTCGATGATAATCCTAATTTTGTGCCACTTAATTCATTTAGCAATACAAATGATACCCAAGCGGAGGAAACACCGTCAGAAAATGGAGCAATCTATATGAATATTGTTCGTAATCAAATTGCTCTTAGCTTAATGGCAAACAAGAGAAAAAAATAAAGTGAAAATTTATTAGAATTATTTCAAATTTTATATTTTTTAGACATAATAAATAAATTAAATTTTTATTAATGATTTTTATTTAATTATTTAACTTTTATTTTCATAATATTATAATTGTAATTGATATTAATATTTTTAATTTATTTAGTATATCATTTTAAATTTATTAAATACTCTTATTGGTTATTTTACATTTTAACCACAACAGCTTCATATAAATTTACCAAACATCTAATTCCTTTAGCTATCAGCTATCCATAATAGCCAACAGCTACCAACTATCAACTGTCAAAAACAACTAAACAAAATAGGTCGGGAGACCAAATTCACAAAATGGAAAAAAAGGGGCCCGAATTGTATATACCCCATTAGTTTATTCACACATAATAAACAAAAAAACTGTGGGGTTGCATTCAGTTTTCAATTTATTGAATCGCAACATAAAATGAAAGAATTTCAAGTTTTCAATTGATTCAAAACTTCGGATTCAATTAAATTTTAAGAATTTAACTAGTTCTCAGTTCAATTTTATCAATAAAACTGATTTCTTCTCGACCACCAATTGTTCATCCTTCAACACCATTGGGTTCAGGAATGCATAGAAAATCCAAAATATAATCTATATTAAAACGTTGCTTTACTTAAACTTGTATGCAAATAACGAGCAGAAAACAGCATTTCTCGTCTAAAGTTACATTTCAGAGGTGAAAAAAAAAAAAAAACTGTGACATAGAAATGTAAAATATTTTGCTCATAGTCATTCTAAAGATACTTACTTTACACCAACGGACGCCATCAAATCTTCATACTCAGGATCAGCCTCTGGTTTTCTTCCCTTCATCACATTACCTCCTTGCTGTTGGTGTGTGATAGGAACAGAGGTGGGCGAAAATGGATCATAAATTTGTTGTCCTCCAGGACCAGATGGGAAAGACTGACTTCTACTAGATTGTTGACTTGGACCCATGAAATTGGCTCGGGCAGTTATTGGAGCGGGATAGTTTTGCCGAACTTGAAGGGTATTCCCAGGTCTAGGAGGAAAAGGACCTGCCAAATCTGATAATTGTGGGACGGAATTGAAATTTCGAGTTGGAAGCATTGTTGAACCAGCATTTGCAAATGGCGGCGCTGTAGGGGGAATTGAGGTGACACCAAAGGGATTAGCCTGATTTTGACCCATCTGACTGCCTAACTGTGATCTTGGAAACAAATTCATACCAGGTGAAGGAATTGAATTCGGCATAGTCAACCTGAAAGTAGGTGCTTGAGGTGGTGATGGTTGCATCAATGGTCTGGCATGTGGAGAATCCTGAGTAATAAACTGACTGCTTGGCCTGGGAATTGATGGATTATGTAAATGATGAGATTGAAAAGTAAAACTGCTGGGGCCGGACTGCAGTGGCTTCGGAGCTGCTATTGTTGATGGTCTTATGGGAGCCGAAGTCGGTTGCGGCATGGATGTTATAGGAGAAGAAATTGGCGTATTTCCAGATACAAGGTTTATCGTTGAATGAGGTGAAAATGTACCGGTCATTACTGCAGGAAAAGACTGGAAAGGTGCAGTTGAACCCACTTGAGATGGCAGTACAGCAGCAGCATTTGGGGTTCCAGTGGGATGATTCCTTGAAAAATTGATAGCAGAATGCGCAGACTGGACATTTGAGGGGAGAAAGTTTGGAGTTGGAACCAAGGGTCGACCCACTTGCAAGGAAAATGTTTGATCAAAGCTAACTGCACCCAGAAATGATGGATCACCAGCAGGAGCTGTAGGCCTCGCAGCAGATCTCCCGACAGGTGTCATTGGCCTGTTGGATTGTGGTCCTGGAGGAACACCTAATGAAGGCATTAATGGCCCAGCAATTGAAGATGGTAGTGGCTGTGGAGCTGGGTTACTAGAGAATGGGTCTGACACAAAAACATTAGGTTGAGCAGCTGAAGGCTGAGGGGCAGGCATCGGGAAATTTCTCGGCGGATATGGATGGCCTGGAACTTGCAATGGAAGTTGTGGTCTGGAAGGACCAAGAGGTGTATTTGGATTAACTGAATTGAATCCAGATGCTGGAATAGGCCGAGGCCCAAACAATGAAGGCATGGATGGAGGATTCACATGTGATGAGTATATTGGTCGAGGATTTATATGAAATGGACCAGAAGAATTCTGCAGTGGGGTGAAGACTGGGGGAGGATGACCTGGAGCCTGACCTGATATTGTTGTGGGTAACTGTGGACCTTGGTATTGAAACTGTCCTTGTTGAGGAGTTTGAGAAGGTCCACCGGCATATTGGGTCACTCCCTGATCACCAGTTGGCACTGTAGAAGGATTAAATGCCTCCTTATTTAGAACAGCTGCATTATTCCCAGACACCAAGTTTTCCTGCAAAATATTTAATGACAATTTTTAATTACACACAAAAGTAAAAACTAAAATACTTTCAACTGAGGTTGAGTGGAAATGAACATAATAATTAGCTATTATTGATTCCCTAATGTGTAGAATACTTCAACTCACCGTTACTGAAGTAACTAGCACTTCAATTAGGGGAACTGCTGCATCAACTTTATCAAATGTGTCAGCTGATACATGGACATTCAACTCATCATAAGGGACATGAGTCTCATACTTTTCTGGATAAAACTCCACCTGGGAAAGAATGACATTCAGACAAAGAAATTTGTATTATTCTATAAAAGATGATAAATATCCCAAGGAATGAGCAAGAGAAAAAAGACTTTCAAATATCTTTAAGAGAAAGGTTTCACTTTCACACCTAAGTATTGTTTTGGAAACAGGCGAAAGATGAATGAAGAAAGTATAAAATTTACTGTAATTTAACATTTTTCATTTTAAAATATTCTAATTTTCAATTGCCAATTTTCTCTCCCTAGTCTTTCTCGTGTTTCCCTAGCAGCACCTTGAGAAAGATTAAGCACTCAATCATCTTTCTTCCACACCATTTGCAAGACCCTCTACTTTCTCCTAAACAGATTGTAAGCATATGACCTACCTTCTCTCCTGTACTCGCTTTGGTGCCACATACTTGTATTTTGGCCCCAGTTTCCTGAAACACAATAATAATGAATAAGAATCACTCAAATACAACTGGCAAAAATGAATTTCCCGTCCCTTTTCTTCCCCACAAGGATTTGGGAAGCATGAAATCTTACAAATTTACCTTTTCTAGTCGCTTCAATGTCTCACCGCCAGGCCCGAATATCAAACCAAGAAAATTGTATCCAGGATGGTCTTTGACCTGCAGAGCAATATAACTTATCATGCATGATGCATCTGCAATGCCTAATCTTGATTAAAAACACCACCAGCAATAAACTAAGAATAAGAACAAAAATGTTTTGTATACTAAATTCCATGCCTCAAATCATATCCCAATCAAACCCTCAAGTGGAATCATTCTAAATATATGTAATTTGCTCCTCATGATGTTACCCACTGTTGTTGTGACACAAAAATATGACTTCTCATACTGAAAAATGTTAAAAATCACAATAGGCAGTGTAACCCTAAAGTCCCCACTTAGACCTCTATGCAATGACAGTAGCATAAAATACAAACTCTCCCTATTCATTGTAAAAACAAAAGGCAGGAAACATCTTTTGTGCAATGGAAAGAACACAGATTTCTTTATGTTAATTAGAAAAACTACGAAATACAGAAATGGCGAGAACAAAGCATACAAACTTGACATACAGGAATAGGAACAGTAGCCTCTTTCATTAAAGGCACATAATCAGGTGGAGCCTTGTAGCTTGGATTGAGTTTGAGTATTTCACCTGGAAAATCAAAATAATGATAATGATTATGGAATCACTTATAGCAGCTAGCATAAATACTCAATCTTCAAAATGATGGACATTGTGAGTGTTCGAATTCTAATCTTTGGTGATCAAATTAATCAACTGAGCTAATGGTTTATAGTCAACTGCATCTTCACAGATTCTAGCATTGAAACTATGATTTGGATAAGACTACTATTTTAATGATAAAACACTTAGTTGTTTTCATGTATTTTTTCTTCCTCTTGCCCCTCACTCTCTCCCTTCCTGAAATCTTTTTTTGATTCAGTCATTATACCCAGCCATCCAGTGAGAGAAATCAACCAAAAATGCACTTGGTCAGAAATCTCAGATCATTTAAACATACACAATATCAAAAAATCAATGCTTAGGCACTCAGACAGAAATTAAATGAATGGTTAACACACTGCCAGCATTATTATCTCAAAGGAATGCATGAACTGAGAAAATTTGATAACATACCTATGGCCTCCCGCCTTTCAAGCTTCAAAAGTTCCAAGTCCTTCCCCCAACAAATTCCATTGTCAGTACTCAGAAAAATACTGTCTAATAGGAAGGACAAACTATACTTCAATCACAAAAAGAACGCATTTGACTATATTTTACCTCCACGTCAATTGAAGAACTGGATGACTTGGATTCTGCATGCTGACTAAGTACTTGTGAGGATTGAATTCCGCCAGGTTCTAGAGTTCCAGACTTCAGCTGTTGCGTAATTTGATCCACTCGAGTCTGCCCAAAATTTGTATATCACTTAGTGGCACCTGGAACGGGAAGCTTCCATGTGAGCCATTCACAGGGAAGACACTGACATTTTAGCACCCAATGGGGAATAGGCAAACTTCAATTGCTTCCAGCTGAGCAATACATTCCTCCCAAAAAACCAGGGCTATAATGCCGCCAACCCATTTTAAATTTGAAATACTTAATAGAAATCCAAATATTCACAATTGAAAATTGGAATTTTATGATTGAAGGCAATAGACATGCAAGTGTATTTTATCTAACCATTGATACTACATTTAAAAAAGAGGTGATGCATTACTATCAAGGAAAACCCCAACTCACCTGATAAGCTAATGCTCTTCCCCTTCTAACAGAAGTATCTTGTGTTGGATCGGGGCCCCATTTTGTTTTCCTCGACACTTGGTTGTTACCGTCTTCATTGGCTACTTGACTGCTTCCTGACTTTTTACTACCTCTGAAGATGGGAACCAGTGAACCTGAGAGTTTGTTTTTTGGTATGACAAACCCAGACTTTGCAGCAAATATAGAGACCTTTGTACCAGTTGGCGCAACAGACGAAGTGGTTGTTGAAGACATCTTAATCTTATGGGATCAATAGCAAATGTCTAAGCAATCTCAGTACTAATCTTGTTCTCCAGACACCTATATAATGCACCTAGACATGGTAAAGCATAATTATATATATGCATTCACGAATAAGTTTATTTTCAGACATTAACCAAGAAACAAATTTATCCTGATCAACAGGTACACAAAGGCAAAAACGAAACAGTAAACGCATGTTTGCAACAAATGAATTCCCAAAAATTAATCCACAGTTTGTTAGTTTACATATTATGGAAGTCATCATACTTAAGCAAAATGATAAAAGAACTGAAAGAATTTGCAAAACTAACATAGGTTAGCCAGTAATTTCACTATTTAGAAAAATGTCTCTAAGCAAAGCATGCTTGGGTTAGCTGCTCTCTCTTTGGATTCAACTGGTTTTTAAGCTATTTGCATTCGAAGACTGACCCAGTTCATGTACAAAACTTTTTATATAGTGACATGTCCTAATTAATTTGCAAGTGCCATTTTTTTCTGAACTTGAATTACAAACTTTCCTCCTCCAATATTTTGTCCCCTGAAAGTTGAAACTATTATGGGCCTTTTGTGATAAACCCTAAACCTCTCTTCATTATGTTTATAATACCCTAAACCCAAAACAGGAATCCTCAACAAAACGACATCATTTTTCCACTTTCTTTAACTCCACCAACTCAATCATCCTAAAAACAAACAATCTAACAGAATAACAACCAGCATTTACAAAATCAAAATCCACAAAATAATGAGTGATCTCATAAAATTTTCTGAAAAACATAAATTTACACTAAAACCTAGTTTTTAGTTACAGTTTGGATAACAAGAGCAAATATGGTCAATCTCTAGCCCTAATTTTACAATTTTTTTTCCCTTTGAAAAATATTATATTTCGACTAAGCTATGTCAAGAGGTAAGAAGAGCTAGAGAGAGGTGGAGGAACATACCTGGGTTTTACAGGAGTAGATGATTTTGAGAGGGACGAGAGTCTGAAAGCAGAACACACAGCATGTATAGGCTATGTCATTTTAGAAGATGAATAGCAGCACCAGGGCTTCATCGGGTATAAAATTGAGCCATGAAACATGGACCTAACCAAAGCTTTCGGTGTTTGGTTTGGGCCTTATCCTAATCCAATTTAAGTTTGGGCTTTATAAAACTATGAAAAAAATAGAGAAATTATAGCAGATAGTTTTGAGTTTTGTTTAATTAAATAATATTTTCATATTTCAATTAGGTAAATAGCACTTTTTGTGCTTTATCTAACTATAGCCTTAAGTTAAATTATTATTAATTTTTATTTTCTATGCCCGCTGCTAGTTTATAAATTTATTCCATTTTATTTCTTTAAGTACCTCCTACCTCTCAGTACCACCAGCTGGAGCACTGCCGGAAAATAAATTTATTTCTTTGTATTTCCTTCCATTGTCGGCCATCAGCCACCCGTATATAAATTTATTTCCTCTTATTTCATTGCAATCACAAGTATATAAATTTATTTTTTCTTATTTTCTTAACAAATTTAGATATATATGTTACTTCTATTTCAAAAAAAAAAAAAAGCTACAGAAGTTGGAGCTCAAGTAGATGAAGCACCTAAGAACGTGAAGTTGAAGAAAAGGAGGGCTACAATCTGGGACAATAATGAAAAATCGCAGCCAAGACAACTGGAACAATAGGCTAAGAACGTCAACTGTAGAAAAATGAAAATGAGAAGCAGTCGGAGATGGAGACAAAACATTGGTAGATTGATTGCGTTAGACGAAAAAACAGTCGTATTCGAAAGAGAGAAAGGTCGGTCCGCTGTGTTAGAAGGGAGAAGCGTCTTTTTTCTTTTACGGTTAGTTTAGGAATATTTAATTACTTTGTGCTATATTTTTTGGGCTTTTATTTTTTTGCTATTTTGTAAAAGTAAAACATCTATTTGTGTCATCTATTAAGTTTAATCAAAAGGATATATGCTGATTCAAGCACAAAATTAAAATAATAAGTAAAAGAATCAAATTGAAAATTGATAGAATATTTGCTATATTCTATCAAAATAATAATAGGAAAAAAAAAAGGCCATTATGACTTTTTAGGCTACCAAATTTAAAATAATAGCCAAAAGGACATTTTTTTGCTACAATAAGGGTATCCAACTAGTTTATGACTAATTTTTGGTGACTCTTACTATTAGCGACCACCGGTGACAATTTCTGGCCATCCTGCTTTCTCGTCGAGTTTCCTAGCAAACTCGTTTTTTTAGCTACTTTTATGATTTCATACTAGAAACTCTATATCAGTCGAGTTTCCGACCGATTTCAACAATTACAGCCTCTGAAACTCAACTGAAACAATTTTAAAATACAACAGAAATTGATAATTCTAAAAAATGAAAATAAATTAATTGGAAGGAAAACGGAATCCGAAGCTCGACGAAATTTGTGAAGGAAATGTGATTTTCCGATAGTGATTAGCAAAATCATAAGACTTAAAGCTCTTTGGAATCTCGTCGCCAACAGATGGAATCACTATGGAAACCAATTTGAAGCAGTAAAAGTTGATCCCTATTTCTGGAATTCCAATCTCCACCTCTAACAAGAACTCCTCCTTTGTCATCTAATTTTCCACTCACTCTTTCTTCTTCTTTTAATTTTCCGATTGGTTTCTTCAATGACTGAAATCCCTGAACTAGAACACAAACATGGAAAATCGATTAAAAATGCACAACAAATCATCACATCAATGACATAACATATCAGATTCTTCACATCAACAAATCATCATAATCATCACATAATCTCCATCATTCAACAAAAAAAAATTAGACAAGAGCTTCTTTGCTCGAGAAGATTCCAAGCAGAATTGGAGAAGAAAAGTTAGATAAGAAATTTGAACTCGACCGAAGCTAAAGCGAATCACTCCAAAAAATTGAAGAGAACTGGTTCGGCAAAGCTTATGTTCTGCTTCTGGCTGAAGAATGATGAACAATGAATTTAATTATATATTAGTGCATTATTAGGCGATGGGGAGAACAAATTACTTAAAGACCTAGTTAGAACACGATACCTAAGCGCTAATTATTCGGCAATAGCTGAGCTGAATCTTGAATCTGTGGGTCTGGAACTTAAGAAAAATAATTCAGAGCCTTGAAGAGAGAGAAAATTCTTAGGGACTGTAAGGAGAGAGAAAATTAAGTTTTTTTTGGACCTTTCGATGTCAGATTGTGTGTAGAATGAAGGCTAAAGACCCCCTATTTATAAGGATGCAATCATGGCCTATTCGGTGTAGGAAACTAAATCTAAATCAAACTAGAATTATGATTTCTTTCTCCTGAAGAAAAAGCAGGGAATATTCTAAAATTGAAACACTTTAGAATACTCTAGAATAGGCGAAAACTGGACCAGAGTAGGAGACAAACAAGTTATCAAGAGACTGGAAATTCAGGTACTATAGCATGGACACATGGCAGCACGTAAATGGAGACAAGTGGGCGACATATGGTAGCAAAGGAGTGGAGAAGAGTGGTAGACACGTGCAGAAGCAGAACCAGGAAAAAAAATGTTAAGGCGCTAATTAAGGAATGGTGCCAACACATTTCAGGTGCTCAAACTTAGTTTTAATAAAATAATTAAAATTAATAAAAGTTTTACAAGACCAGGACTCAATCCTAGGTTGCTTAGCTTAATGAACTGTTGCTTTCCACCATGATGCCTATTATGTTTTGTCCATTATCAATATGTAAAAAATTTATTTCTAGATATCTGGGGGTGCGACAGTCAACATAATGTAGTTCCACCCCTGGACACTTGGCAGGTGACATGGAAGTGGCCAGAAATTCGTCGGATGGTGATCAAAATCTGGCTGAAACTTGGTCGACTGGAGGTGGTTGATGGTAGCAGATCGTGGTCAATGGCTGTAGTGAATGGTGGCTGATGTTGCTAATGTGGTAGTGTTGACCGTTGACTTTAACTGTTGACAACCATATAGCAGATCCTAGTTGGTCTTCAATTGCTGAAGTGGCACAGATTGGACTTTAACTACTAAATTTGACTTCTGGTCTAATATATCCAATTTGGTTTAATTGAGTTTGGTTTGAGCTGATTTTACCTTCTACTTTCATTTTAAGTCTGATTTATAAGCAATTTGACTTGAAAATAATCCTTGATTCGAAGGAGAATGTAATTAAGACTGAGAGGAATGTACGGACTTAAGAAACTGTGACTTCAGAATTGTAGAGAGGCTAGAATTGTGTCCAATTCAAGTCGTTGGGCTTAGAAAAATGCTTGAATTGAGTTGGACTAAGGCTTTGGGGGCTTCGCACTGGGCTTAAGCACAATGAATTAGACTTTCGGGATAGCAAATTTGGTATTCACATCAACATGGCTTCAAAAGTGAATAAAGATTATGCTAAGGCAAAAGTTTAAGGGAGGCTAGGACGTAAATAAGGCCACTATCATGGTCTTCCATTCTCTTTAAAAAAGCTTCTTTTAGGGTTGGTGGTTTGCAGCTACCGCTGGTAGTAGCCACATCTACTTTTTTAGCTTTTTTTTGTTTCTTTTGTTGGTTTTTACATTTTTGGTGTTGTTTTTGCTGGGAGTAGGGGTGTACAAAATTAACCGAAATTCGGTTTTCGAACTGAACTGAACCGGTTCGGTTATCGGTGCTGAAGAAGAGAAAACTGAAAATTTCGGTTCGGTTGGTTTGGTATTCAGTTTTAGTAGTTTGCAAACCGAACCGAACTGAATTACTCCTATGCTATATACATATCTTTCACCCATAAACCCTAAAATCTAATCTAATGCCGCCTCCCTCTCTCTTTTCCTTTCCTTCTCATTTTCTCTCTTCTACCCGAAAGCCCTAACCCTCCTTTTTCATTCCCAGCTGCCCTTCAACAACTCTTTCTCTTCCATCACTTCCTTTGCCACACACACAAACACACACTCTCTCTCTCTTTCTATCGAACGATGCACAGCCCGCCGTTTAACACCGTCACTAACGAGGATCGAGTGAGATCAGAAGAGGTCGAGATTCATGGATCATTTTTGCCGTTCTTCTTTCTACAATCAAACCCAGCACCACTAGCCTTTCTTCCATTCTTTATCTCCTCTGTGTCTTCATCGAGACGGCGGCCATCGACAAGGCTGGAAAACAGATTTAAGCAACTGCCCCTCGCCATGGACGAAAACGGTGGCAAACTGAATGTGATGTGATTTGCTCAATTTTTAGTTTCTTTTTTCTTTTAATTTAATGGAAAAAAAAAATTTGTAGTTTCATATTGTGAATTTTGGGTTTTTTTTGTTAGTCTTCTTCTTCTTCCTTTCCTTTCTTCATTGTTGCAGAGACGGCTGTATTGATTGTGGAGGAGGGTTCATGGCAGTGGTGACAATGAAGAGGAAGTGGAAGAACGATTTTATGTTTGATTTTTATTTTTTCGATTTTATGTTTGATTTTTATTTTTTTATGTTATTGATCTGTAATTATTTGTTGTTTTATCTCATGATATATAATTATTTGATTGTTTGATTTTTATGTTTGATTAATTATATTTGATTTCTTGTTATTTATGTTTGATTTTTATTGTTTCCGCAATTTTGATTGTGAATTGGTTAGATAATAATTCTGCAATTGATTGAGAAGTGGTGAAATTCAGTTTTTCACCGAACTGACACTGAACCAATTTGGTTCGGTGTGTATTCGGTTTTTTCCATCTAAAATTTGGTTTTTGGGTTTTAAAAATAAAAATCGATTTTTGATCGGTTCTGTTATTTCGGTTCGGTTTAATGAACCAACCCGAATTTGTACACCCCTAGATGGGAGGACTTTTTTTGCGGCTTAGTCCCTTTGTTTTGGATCTGGTCTAGACTCACATCTTTTAAATTGGTCTTCTGTTTGTCCATGGAGAGATCTACAAGATTGGCATTCAGTTGGTTCATGGAGATGAGCTATTTTATTGGTGGGAAGGGATGACATCTGATATTGCTTTTTAAGATTTTTCGGTGGAACTCGTCAGACCTTCCGATCGTTGATTTGTGGCCAAAGGTCGCCACCACCAAGTGGAACATTCGGAAACAAATTCAATATATGCTCTGTCAACTTTATTAGTACCTTTAAACTTTATGTTAGTTTTCTTATATAAGATTTCAGTTCTAAATTTCTTGTCTTCAGTGTTGTTTAATATCTTGGTGTACCTCTTCTTAATTAATACTCAACGAAATATCTTCAATTTTATTCTAAGAAAAAAAGACCATTATTTGCAAGGGTGATTATTAGCCACTCTTCTAACTTTTATTCAATTGCATTTTCACATTTCAAATGTCAGCTTATGGAAGTAGATAGTAAAAAATATATATATAATTTTTTTTTTCACTTATTATTCTCTTTTTTACATTTTACTTATACAACTATGCTTGTGCTCCATTTTATTTTTAACTCATCTTTTCATCCTTCATAAGAACCAATATACTTCAAAGTCCTTTTTTAGTTACTTCCAAAATTTTAATTTTACCTGAAATCAAAATTCCCAACCTACAAGTTCGAGTTTTCCGCAAAAGTCAAATAATAATTTTTCCTAATTTCCACATAATAATCCTAGTTTAGTACCACATCTATTTATATTTTTCTCCAATAATCAATCTCCATAATAACCTATAAATTTAAATATTGACGACTTGCTTGATGTTGTTTCATATTTGGCAAATTTACGCTTAAATGGACAAATGGTATTAAAATCGAGAATAACCGAATCAAACATAATTTGTAAGATTTATTCAATTGAGTCTAATTTTATAGGTCTAAGATGAGATAGCTATAGTAAGCTAAATTTAGGATGAAATAGCATCAAAGTTTGATTTGAGATACTATTATTGTAAATTTATATAAAGTTTCAAAATGTGAGTACTAATTACTAATTAATAAATAACAAACTTCCAAAATGTGACAAACTATCAAAGAGGCAAATAAGGAAAGAAACAAGTCATGTGTGGGGAAGATAGAAGACAAATGATGAGCATAATTAATTATAGTAGTCAATCACGGATGGATACAATTAATCACGGGTTTAAATCACGAGTGGCAGGACAAAATTACAAAACAAAGCTTATCATAAATATTATCCATGTCTCTCTTATCTCTGATTTGTGTTAAATATAAATTCAAGACAAAACTTCATTTATCATTACGAGGACTAGTTCTTTTTATTTGAAAAGTCAGACAAATCTTCTATAAAAATGATAGAATATATATATATATATATATATATATATATAGACAATTTATATTGACAATTTTTGACTTGTAGTTAAACCATTCTGTCAATGAATTTATTACAATTTCTAAATTTGATAGAACTCAAACCTAATAACACATGTTCTTTTGTTATTACTACTACTTTTTATTCTTTTGAAAAATATAAATATATTATCTATGTAAAAAAAAATAAAGCTATTTTGATAGATTTAGATTTATAAATTCAAACATTTCATTTTGTCAAAACTGGGTGTGTATGATTTAATTAATCTTTATGTATATGTCATATGTTTGATTCTTTCATATCACACAATTCATAATTTTCCTTTTGTCTTTGCTAGTATCTTACTGCTAGGGGTGATCAAAGTCGGTTCGGTGAACTGAACCGAACCGAAATCAAAGAACCGATGGAAAACCGATAAGGAAATACTGACACCGAAAACCGAACTGAATAAAGCTAAAACCGACATGAAACCAAACCGATTTTTCGGTTTGGTATCCCTTATAACCGACATTTCCTACGAGACAAAAACAGAGCAATTTCACAGCAAATTCTCAGTTCAATTCCTTTATACAGCAAATTTCCAGTTTAATTTCTTCACAAATTCATGACAAATACAAATTAAAATACATTTGCCAAAAAATCAAAAACAAGAATACGAAAGACTACATCAACCAATAAACCAAAACAAAATAAAAATTGAATATTAAATATATACAACTGAAATACATTCAAATTTTTAGATCAGTGTAAACCGAAATTTCCAGATCAATTTCATATTTATCACATAAATTTCCAGATAAAAACAAAACAAAACAAAACCTTGGGCAACATACGAAGCTCTCGATCGCTTTCTCAGTCATCACGATCGCTGATCTCTCTACTAGGCAGAGATGACGTGGCGGCGATGGCGGTCATAGCCTGTAGCTAAGGGGTAGATCGGCGTGGATGAAGAGAGAAACAAGGAGAGGAATAAGAGAAAATGGAGAGAAGATGAGGGCTGTTGATGAGTGAGAGGGAGGAGGCGGTCTACGCTGGTAGCGGTGGGTGGCAGAGGCGACGTGGCGGTGGGTGGCAGAGAGGAGATGGCGGTGGTGGTGGGTGGCGGAGAGGAGATGGAGAGGAGAGGAGAGAAGTTGAAGCTGAAGAGAAAGGAGCGATGGGTGGCGGAGAGGAGCGGTGGTGGTGGCTGGCCAATTGGCGGTGGCTAGGGCGGTAGATGGCTGCTGCGATGTGAGAGGGAGGAGGAGCTTCGATCGAGAAAGAAAGGGAAATGAAGGTTGGGCTGAAGGAGGCGGAAACAAAATGAATTTAGGTTATTTTTAACCTAAGGCCTAGAATGTATCAAAACGGCGTCTTTTTCCCAATCGGTCGATTCGGTTCGGTTTACGAACCATTAAAACCGACCACCGAATCAAAAACCGATATTTCATTATCTTAACAACCGAAACCAAACCGATCGGTTTGGTTCACCGAAAAATCAGTTCGGTATCCGGTCGGTATTGATTTTCAGAAAATTTTGATCACCCCTACTTACTACTAATTGCATGGCAAATGCATGTGGGTGGGTAATAATATTCGTACATGCTTCTGATTTTATTTATCTTTTGAAATTGATTAAGATATTATTATTAATACATTTTAAAAAAAAAATCATATATTGTTACAATAATTACTTCAGTTTTATTATGGTCTAAACATGGTTTTCGACTCGAATTGTGTGACTTTTCCCGTTTTCACTCTAAAATGAATTTTCTTGCGATTTTACCCTAAAGATTTACATCAACTTACCAATTTCACTCCCGATTTAAAATTTAAGGCCGTATTGCATCTTATTTGAATATGTTAGACATTTTTAAATTTTTATGGCCAGTTCAATAATTTCATGAAGTTCAGGGATAACTTTATAATTATATGAATTATAAAAATTTCAAAGTTTATCTTCAACCTCAATCCACTCTCATATATGCCGCATGTCCTATCTCCAACACCACCACTACCTTAATCGTTTGCTCTGACCACACCACCTCCTTCCTCTCCCTCTAACTCCCAATCACCTTGGACCTTAAAATTTTTGTTGCCACAACTAATTTTTTTCCTGATCTTTTTTTATGGAAGGTGAATTTAGGCCTCACCTTTTCTCTTTGCACCTCCCTAATGTGCAACAGAGCTGGTGATTTCGCCTCTTATATTGCCAACAATGCTCCAATCAAATTCCTTAGTTTCATTTTTTTACTTTACAAAAATATATTGATCTCTTTTTCATAAAATCAATCGAAGCCCCGTGTCCTTTTCTGAAATCAAACATCTCATCCATCGCATATCTAGTACCGCCATATCTCCGCTTCACCATCAACTTACTCCACCACCCTTCACGTCTGTTTACCTTTGGAATAGCACAGTTCAACTGTTCAACTCCATCATACCACTCACGTATTTTGATTTTCAAATGAGTATAATTTTTAAAATCACACAAACTCTCCACCACCATTGAATCTAATAACCATGGTGGTCATAGATTTCAATTACTGAAAGCTAAGAATGGTAAAATTAATTTATTTTAAATTAATTTCATTAAAAATTTGAATACTTTTAAAATATTTCTATTAGGCCACTAAAAATTTTGGTTAGGCTATTAAAAATTTCGGTCATGGTATTAATAGTAGATTTAAAAATTCTTTGATAGGAAGAAAAGTTAAATTATATATGTAATTGAAAATAATAAATATTACAACTAGAATACTGCATCATTATTTAACAAATTATATTTTTAATACAATTGAAAGATTGTTTTTGAGGGAATGATCTAAATTATTATTACAATATTATAATTGAAATATAAAATTTTTAATGAGTAATTAGAATATTAATTAATTTAATAAAAATTAAATTTTTAATATAGTGCAATTATTTACATAAAATAAATTTACAATATATACAGGGTAAATAGTTTTTAATTTTCTTTTTAATCTCTAAAATTAAGCCTAAAGATTAGCATTCAATAACTTTAAATTATTAAAAACGGCCTAAAAAATTTTATTTTAATTTTTTTACGATATGAATTTTATTTTGATTAATTCTTCCTTAATTATTAATTTTAATTATTAATATTAATCGTATATTGAAATGAGGATAGATTTTTCAGAACTGATCATATAATATAGGAAAATTTACAATTTGGTCCCTAAGATTTTTGTGTTAACTAAAAATGTTTCTATATTTTTGAAAACCTTAAAAAAAGTCTTTAATCTTTTTGCCCGCTATACATGCGGGTCCTTCTGTTAATTATATATATAAAAACACAACAATCTTAGAGTTCTATTGATCTATGAAGTTTTACTTTTAAAGAATTCAATTTCATGTTCTTATATTATATTTTTTGTCCATT
This sequence comes from Croton laevigatus, assembly GCA_949640765.1. Lineage (NCBI taxonomy): Eukaryota > Viridiplantae > Streptophyta > Magnoliopsida > Malpighiales > Euphorbiaceae > Croton > Croton laevigatus. The sequence continues at coordinate 12,722 of CATIWJ010115581.1, read as the reverse complement.
ATATTACTCAATTCTTATATATGATCTATTTTTCTCAAAATTATAGTTTGTTTCTTAGTCATCCCTTATCTTTCTTCACATTTATATTTGTAATAGTCATATAATATCACTTAGTATAAAATAAAAAAAATCAACTAATTAATATTAGTAATATAATTTTAAAGAGAGTGGAAGTTAACACTAAACAAATGTAATTGCTACTACCTCTGTATTTTTGGGTAATTTACATTTTCCTTTTTTAGTATGTTTTTGGGTTGTTTATATTTCCATTTATAATAAGTTTTGTAATTGTTTATTATTATTTCTTTATTGATATTGGTGAAAAAAAATAAGTTTTGTAAAAGATTAGTAATTGTTTATTATTAGGGAAATTTACAAAAAACTCCCTAAGTTTTACTTATATCTAAATTTTCTTCCCTGTCTTTTTTTTTTGGACAAAAAACTCCCTAATTTAAATTTCTGTTGATATTTTTCTCCTTTTGTCTATTTTTCTGATAAAATAACGGTTCAAAGACCAAAATATAATTTTTACGGATCATTTAGAAAATTTCAAGAAGTAGTGGGCCATTTTGCAAATTTTCCCTTCTTCAACCCTTCAACTTGTTCTCCCACGATGAACTCAGCCGCCAGCCTCCCTGCACAGCTGCCAGACCAACTGCAACCCGACGCCAGATGAGGTCACCGCCGGCATTTCCTGCACTTCCCTCCGATCCAACCACCACGGATCAGATCGTTTTTGTTTTGATTTTTAGATTAAATCTGTTTTTGGTTGAGTTTAAAAAAAAAATATTGGAATTTGCAAGAACATGAACATGTTCTTCAAGATTCAAGTTCATCGTTGTTAGGCAGAGTAGCCTGCAGCATCGAGGGATGAGCGTCGGGCCTTGGCCTGCGTTGGTCCACCTCTGGCAGTCTTTGGCGGTGGAGTGATGCAGCGGCAGTTGAAGATCTCCTAGTCTTCACGATTTTCATCGGAAATCTCTTCATCTGGTGATGATCGAACCTCGGGCTTGCCGGCATTGGGTAGTGGTGGGCTTCGGTCGAGGCAGCAAGGCGGGGCTGCATCCGATCAGGTTGTTGGTGCTGCGGTAGACGGCTGGTTCAGGAGAGGCCGGCGCTAGAGATGGTAGCCTGCGATTTCTGGAGATTGAAGATGGGTTGGCTAATTTCATTTCAGTCCTTCATTTGTTTAGGTTTTTTCAAAAGAGGCTGTAAAATTACATTTTGGTCCTTTAAAAGTTATTTTAACAGAAAATTTAGACAGAAGGGTATTTTTGTCAACGGAATTAAAACACAAGGAGATTTTTGTCTGAAAAAAAAAGACCGGGAGTAAATTGTAGATTTATGTAAAACTTATGGAGTTTAAATAAAATATCCCTTATTATTATTTCTGTATTGGTATTGGTGAAACACTGATTTTATTGGTATTTGTGTTTTTAGGGTGTAAAGAATTGAAAAAAACAAAGGTAGTATTAGTTTTTCCCATCAAATCGAAACAAATCAATTTGTAATTAATATATAAAAAGTATATCATGATAATATATATATTTGTAAAAAAAAAAACAAAAATATGATTGGTATTTTTCAATTGTATAATAAATATACACCTAAAGTAAATAAAATAGTGGACCACAAATAAATAAATAATTAGTACATAGTGTTTGATTGAAATAATTACAAACATAAAAAATTCTTAAATGAGATGATAAATCATAAATGAATTAGTTAAAAGGAAAACTTTATAAAACAACCATACGAATAACATATACAATTATCCGATCTCTTGAATTTGAACTAAAAATATAGATATGATCCTATAAAATGTAAACAAAAATTAGAGAAAAAAGTACTAAATGGGAGGACATATTAGAGGCCAAAAAATCAAAATAACACAAAAGAGTGTTTGAACAAGAAGTTATAAGGCTGAGTTTTGAAATAGTGAAAAGTGTATAAAAAGAGGATGTAAAAAATAAATTGAAAACATAGATGCAAAACAGTTTGCTAAAAAAGAAAACAAATCCGTTAGATGTGTCTTAACCCAGCATAGAGAAAGAAAAAAAAATGATTTTGCATATTTACTATCACTAAACATTAAAAAAATGATTTTTCATATTTACTATTACTAAACATTTGAACATTCATTTAAGATAATAAAAAGAGAGCCTGTTTCAACTCAGAATGATAGTAACAAAAAGCATATAATTTTGAGCATAGTAAATTCAAGATATTTCGAGTTGATATAATATGATGAATTTATATTTAAATTTATACTCGAAATATCATTGTTTAAAAAAATACTGGTAAGTTATAATGTTATCAAATGCTGAGACAAATGGCATTATTCAACCCAAAAATCTATATATATATATTCCTCTATTTTTCTTTTTAAACACGGATTTCAATAAATTTAGTCATAATTAGAGTTAAAGAATGGAGAATGGCATAGCCTATTTATGGAAAATACCAACGATCAGTACTTTGAAACAAATTTATTTTATAAAAGTTGGTGAAGTTCATTCATAAATCTAGGGAAGATAAAAAAAATTAAAACTAAATTTGTTATTTCTACATTACTATGTTTGTTTATTCGTAAATGAATTTTATTGTTAGACATTCATTTACATTTAAATTTCTAAAATGCTAATTCATTCATTTTAAAGTGAGAAAAAAATTAATATTCTCATCACAAATTACTCAATATTTAAATCATCTTATTATTTATTTGGGCTTGGGAATGGGGTACGGTGATAGAGTAGTTGAGTTACAGCCTTGAGTGCCTGGCTTCTAATCCCATAAAAAAACTCCTTTCGGATGCGTGTGCGTGCGTGCGTGTGTATACTTTTGTTAAAAAAAAAGTTATCTCATTATTCTGCATAAATAGGTACATGAATTTAAATAATTTAGGGGGCGTTTGGTTGGGGGTAATCAGGAAAAAGAAAGGGAATGAACTTTTTGTGGTTGTTTGTTTGACCATTTTAATCATTCGTTTTACCCATTTTTAGTTTTGGCTTTCCCTCCAATTTTTCCAAATTGATTCTCCAACCCCCCATGGGTTTTCTATTCTCTTTCCCTTCCTCGTTCGCCAACTAAGTATAATAATAATAATAATAATAAATATTATAAATAATAAATAAAAATAAAAATAAAAATAATAATATATAAAATAATAATAAAAAAATAAATAATAATAAAATAATAATTAATAAAAATAAATAATAATAATAATATATAAAATAATAATAACAATAATTAATAATAATATATGTAAAATAATAATAATAATAATAATAATAATAATAATAAATAAATGAATAATAATAAATAATTATTATAAATAATAATAATAATAACAATAATAATATAAAAAATAAATAATAATAATAATAATAACAATAACAATAATAATATAAAAAATAAATAATAATAATAATAATAAATGAATAAATAATAATAATAATAATAATAATAATTCCGATTCCCTGATTCAAACTAAACAGTCATAAAAGGAATTAAGGGGCAAACCATTCCGTTTCTGAAGCATAACCAAACAGGGAAAGATATTCTGATTCTCTGTTTCATTTCCCCTTGTTTCCCTTTCTTGATTCCATTCCATTTCCCCTGCGCGAACTAAACGCCCCTTAACTTATCCAGCCAATAATACGATTAATCTAGTATGAACTATCCCATTAGTTTATAAGTCGAGCCCACCAAGCGAAACCGGTATTTCTTTGTCACGACCGGTTAAAAATAAATTTAAATTCAAATTATATTTATTAAAAAATAACCCATAATAATAGCTTATGTAAAAATTCTTAAGTCAATTATTCCCATCAAAACTAAAGTTAAATTGGTTTATATAACTGAGGAAATAGTTAAATTTTCTTGAAATGAACGTGAGAGGCAGATGGCATAAATACAACGAATAAAATGTAGCCAGTGATAGGTATTCTTCACCGAGTTTAGTGCTTGGATTTGGATTTGATTACTCCGTCAACTGTAGTTGCAGCGTATTTCAGTTAAAAAAAGAAGGCATAACTACAAGTAGTACTAATAATAGAAGAAAACAGAATTTCATAAAACGTGTTGAACTGAATGTAGCAGTATTAATTATGGATGAGACTCGGTGTTGGCCTAACAGAATTTGCATGTCCCTCTTTACACAAATTTCAATTTCCTGACATATGAAGACTTCAGATTTCGGTCGTCAAGGACTTGTATTAATTTCTATCAACTTCTATATTTGTGTTTACATTTTTAAATCTAGTCTATAAATAATTATTTACTCCATGATTAATGTAACAATATTAAATTAATTGCATCCATAAATGTCATTTAAACAACATTTATTATTAAAAATAAATAGTTTTCTCCATAAAACAAGAAAATAAATTGTTTTAATTTGCCAAATAAATTTCCATTTTCTCAATCTTTCAAATGGTGTTGAGTTCCTTTCCATGTAGGAAGGGTGTTGAGGTCTCTAATTTCTGGTATTTCTCCAAACAAACCCTTTTTTGAAATCTCTCTCTGCTCATTTTTCGAAATTTCTTCGTCCATTTTGAAATCCAATTCGATTTTTCGAACTTGAAATCGTTGTCGAAAGTGGTTGGAGGATTTCGAATGCAATATGGTTGGAGGATAACTAAAGTTCTTGTTTCTTCGGGTTTTATATTGGAAACGAAATTTGGCTGTTCCACTAAGAGATACGTCCCTAAATCTAAAGCACAACAAAATTACTACTAATGTTCCGGTTGTAGAGCGAGTAGAAGAAACTTGGCTTAAGAAATCAAAGAAAAAGCAAGAACAAAGCAAATATAAATCGCAAGCAAGTGGTAGTCAATCTTGATTCTTAATTGCTGGTATAATATTTATATTGGGTTTTTGGGTGTTGATTCATTTTAATTTTGTATGTTAGACATGGTTTTCTTTTTCTTTTTTTTTTTGTTCAATTTCAGTTTTTCTTTTATATTTGTGTTCATATTATTGATCTGTTGATCAATTAAGGAGCAATTCTCTTATTAAGATGAAAATAAGAATATTGTTATTTGACTTGGAATTCAAGAATATCTTTTGGTCGTTTGTGGAGTTGGCGTTGGAAATCAAATATATTGTTAATTAATGAATGGAGCCTACTTTGATTAGAGTTGTAATTTTGATATTGAATCTCATCACGTTCATTTATTATGTGCAACATGTCTTCCCTCCTTTTCTTCTGTTAGTTTATTGGGGATGTTCAGTTACGAATTTCGTAAGGATATTCTCTGGTAACCCCACGATAATTCATTTCCCTGGGGCATGGGTAATTTGGACAAAATCCAAAGTTGATGGTGTTTTTAAAGAATTGAGATATCTATATTGTTGAGTATTATCAAACACAATAGTGTTGGTGGAGTATGGGGACTCTTCTACATGAAATGAGATGACATATTAGATAATCACAACAAATAAACATTCAATAATGATAGAAAAAAACAAAACAAAAAATAATGATAGTCAGGTGCTCCTTCCCAATTTTTGTTTTTATTTTTTTTCCTTTAATTTTTTTAAATCTAAGTACCGAATTGTATCTATATAATCCCGAGATCAATTTTAGTGGGTCCCAGATGAAGTTATAAACGAACCGAATCGAATTGCACAGTAACTGGTTTGGTTCGGTTCTTTAAGAAAATATTTGTGTTTGAGTTCGATTCGAACTTCAATTCAGGACTGGAGTTTGGTTCGATTGATGTTGGATAATATATTCAAGTTTGATTTGAAAGTACGGTTTGAATATTCGAATTTTTAGCATGATTCGAATATTTGCTTCGGAAGTTTGATTCGAATATTCGCTTCGTTTACCTGTAAATTGCTCCTATTATTTTTCAAATACAACTTAAATATTCGATTTGGAAGTTCAATTCCGTTAAGAGTTCGTTTACCTGTAAGTGAAGAGCATAAAACAACATCGTTATAGTAGGTTTTACCGAACTGTTCACGAACTATTATATTATGTTCGAGTTTAGTTCGTGAAATATTCGAACTCAAAAGTCCGGTTCATTTATAAATCAAATTTGAATCGAGTTTTTTTTTTTTCGAACCAAGCAACGAATTGGTCTCGAAGCGTTTGATTCGTTTATAGTCCTAGTCCCAATTTATAGAATTTGACTATGTATTATCAATTTTACAAAAAGAAAAAAAAAAGGTTAGAATAGTTGAATTTAACGGTTCTAACCATTTTTTGTGAAATTCATAATACAAAATTAAATTTTGCAAACTGTGACCCATTGTAATTGATATTGAGACTGCGTAAATCATAATTTCCCTATAATGAAATAATATGATTAATTAAAGATATAATTACGATTTCCATTTTGGTCAATATTACAATTTAATCATTCGATGTTTGCAAAATTACTCTATTGTCACTACAGTTTGACATCGTTGAACAAAAGGGTCACTATGTTGTTAATTTCCCATTATCTGAGAGCAATTTTGTAAAAATCGGATGATTAAGTCGTATAGTGGTGAAAATATAGTGATAAAATTGTAATTTTAGTCAAAATGCATTGATAAAATCGTAAGACTCTTTAAGTTTTTTCTTTTTGAGATAATGGAGAAAATGTCTGCTTAACAATGCGATGTCCATTTTATTCAACGGTGCCAAACTGCGGTGACCTAAGAGCAATGTTTTATAAATTGAGTAATTAAATCGTAATATTAGTAAAAATGTAGTAATGAAATTGTAATTTTTCCAAGGACAAAGAGTTGGCGTAGTGATTGACAGCATAGCTACTTTACCAGAAAAATCTGGTCCAGTCCTTATCATCCATTTCCCCTTTGATTAGAATACTATATTTAAAAAAAAAAAATCGTAATTTTTCCTTAATTAAATTAAAAACACAATACTTAGATTCTAACAAAGTCACGAGCAAAAACACCATAAAAAAGCCGACTAGGCATCATTTTATTCCATCTTTTCTTCCTCTTTTCTCTCTTTCTTTCTTTATTTTCAGAGAACTGAAATGGAGTTGAGTAGAAAACAACTGTGTCTGGCAATTTTAGCTCTGTTAATGGCTACAGGAAGAGCAGACTTTGCTCAAGACAGATCAGAATGTGCAAGTCAGCTCGTGGGTCTTTCCACTTGTCTTCCTTACGTTGGTGGAACTTCAAAATCCCCAACTTTAGATTGCTGTAACGGCCTTAAACAAGTGTTGGAGAAAAGCAAGAAATGTCTTTGTATTCTTATCAAAGATCGTAATGATCCAAATCTTGGTTTTAAAATCAACGCCACTCTCGCCGCCACTCTTCCCTCCGCCTGCAACGCTCCGGCCAACATTACCCAGTGCATTGGTAATTTCCAATTTATGGCTACTCATGATTTTTAAGTTTGAATTGTTTAATTTAACTAATTGAATGAATTTGTTTTATGGGTTTTGGATGATTTTTAGATATTCTACACTTGGCTCCAAATTCTCCTGATGCTAAGATGTTTGCTGGATTTGCTAAACTCAGTAATAGCAGTAGCCAAGCTGTTACTAGTGGTAAGAATGATGAAAATTTCATAATTAATTTTGAACTGTCAATAATTTATTAGAGCTAAGAAGAAATAGATTTTATTCAAAATAATATATCCCCTGAATCTCGTTACGTTCTATTCATAAACTTTATTAAGATAGGTAAACCAGACAGACTCCCTTTCCGAGAACCAAATATGAAAATTTCATCTGGTACGGCTCAAAGAGATCCACCCAAAAATGTATATATGGAATGGATGGATGAGAATTGATTCTATTTAATTCATTATTGCTTTCTATTATTTTTAATTTAGACCAATTACCTCAAAAATAAACTTAGCCCAAACTGGTCCGATTGGTTCGATTAGATGTTTGTAAACCAATTAGATTTAATTTTTAGATCAAATTTATAAAATATTTTATTGATTCAGTTTGTTCAAATAATATTGATCTGACTGATTGTAAAGGAATCTAGCTAACTTTAGCCATTTTTTTTTAATGTTTATAAGGGAATTCAACTAAAAGTGGATCAAGTGCACAGGAAAAAGGTATGGGTGAAATGACAAAGAGATCTGCCATTGTAGCAATCTGTGGATTTGTATTTTGGGCTTTCTTATTTTTTTGAATATGATTGATGATGAAAAATTGGACTTAAAACTTTATTTTCTTCATAAAATCTGTACCTTATATATCATAAATATTTTTATTCTATGCTCTGCTTTGTATTAATTTCTTTTAGAAGTGAAAAGTTTGGTCAATCCATTAATTTATAGTGTTGTTATGAGTCATTGTGCCTTCAACTATATTGCAAATGATGGGGCCTCATATGCATTAAATATGTGTAAATGGGATCGGAAAGAAGCAGATTTCTATCGTGCTCAACTTAAATTCTTCTCTTATATTGCTAAAATAGGATGCTAAATAATTTATGGTCATGAAGCTACCAAATGGCAATTATACCTCAAATCTTGCATTTGAAAACCACTAGTGTACTATGTAAACCCACATGTCAATTACTTATCTATTTCCTGTACTAGACAGAAATTGCATTTGAAAATGGCTGAAACATAGAAGGGCATTTCTATGCCCACTCCAATCTCGCATGCGAGATTTTCTATTTTTCTTTTTATTTTTTGACTTATACCGCATATTGTTTGTATTATAATTTTCATCTAATTGCAAATTTAATAATCTAATACAAAGTTAAAATCTGTAAGTTATGAGTCATTGAAATTGATTTCAAAATTCAATATTGACAATTTATAATACAAGTAAAAAAAAATAGAAAATCTCACATGCGAGATTCGAGTGGTACAAAATTTCCCAACATAGAAACTGATGGAATTTTTTTTTTTACATAGATATTTTACACACGCATTCAAGAGATAGAGGGAGAGTAAACTGATGAAATTAATTAGACTTAGTCTTCCCTCTTTGGGAGAGGTAAAATGAGGGATTGAAAATGGAGGGAGTAAAATAAGAAAAATAAGTAACTTTTCCCCCATTTGGAAGAGGAAGGAAAATAAGGCGGAGGGGAAAATAAGTTGATATTTTACTTCATTACTGGTAATCTCAAAATGGAAGGAAAGTTAAAATAGTAACATTTATTAAATAAAATTACTTTTATACCCTTCTTTAGTTATAATTTTTTATATCCTTAAAGGTTAAATTTGTAAATTTAATGAGTGGAGAATATTTTTATTTTCTTCCCACCTATCTTATCAAAACAAGAAGAAAGGAAAATAAACTACATTTAAAATTTTAATCTCCCTCTTATTTTACCTCTTGATTTTCTTTCTTTCATCTAAACAGAGGTTAGAGACAATGATAGTTTACAATACACTACTAACAACTACGGATGGATGGGCAGTTATCCGCTAAAATTACTATTATCTATCCCAAATCCATTTAAATCCTAGATTGCGGGTGCAATAAACTTAAAAAATCCTCTTTTTTCCTTTAATTAATGTAAAATTTGGAATAGTATTTATCATTGGTTTAAAGTCAATTTTCTTGCTAGTTTATCATATGTTTACATTCAATTCTAGCATGCCTATTTCTAGTTTACAGCTTGTTTATCTTTTGTTTATGAATTCATTTTTTTCCTTTTTTACATAATTTTCGTTCAATTTTTACGTGCAGGAACAATATTCAATTTAATCATTATGAGTTTATTTGTGTTTATTTGCTATTTTGTGATCCATGCATTATCATATTTTTCTTCTACTAATTCGGCATCTTTTCTCTGAAGTCAAATCTTTTTCTTAATTATTTTTATCCACATCTAAAAGTCTAGCCTCTAAATCTACTTTGAAATGAGGGATTAGTGCCTTTCAAGCAATAAAATTTTTATTTGCCAACTAGATTAATTGGAGTCACTTCTTAGATTTTTTTCCTTAAATTTTCCTTCTAAAAATAAATTAGAGTGGCGATTCTTTCAAAATATTTTTTATGTTTTACGAATCCTTATTTTTTCAATATTTTTAAATTCAATTTTGCACTCATGTATCCATACGATGTTACCAATCAACCTAGACGGGCAAAATCATTTTTTGCCCCATGTACTATTGTGCTTTGAGATTTTTAGTCCCTGAGTATACTAGTAGGCACTTTTAGTCCCTATACTACTAAATAAAGGTACTTCAAGCCCCTTTGGCCGGCCGGAAGTTTGACCTTTTTTTTTTTCGGCGACAAACCTTGCAAATGAGTATACCAAATTGAAGCTCTTGATGTAAGGATTCCAAATCTGGTCTCATATCTATCGTCCAACCACCGGAAGATCTCATTTTATATGTTTAAAGTTTTGAAGAAAAAACTTTAAACATGTAAAACGAGGTCTTCCGGTGGTTGGATGACAAATATGAGACCGGATTTGAAATCCTTATATCGAGGGCTTCAATTTAGTATATTCATTTGCAAGGTTTGTCGCCGGAAAAAATAGCCGGCTGGTCGAAAAGGCTTAAAGTATCTTTATTTAATAGTACATGGGCTAAAAGTGCCCACTAGTATATTTAAGGGCTAAAAGTTCCAAAGCATCATAATACATGGAGCAAAAAACGATTTTGGCACAACCTAGACCTCCAAGCTCGAGCCTTAGTCACATAGTTGGAGGCCCCGGATACTGAAAATTACATAGGCCATACCAGGATCGAATCATATCGCCACTTAGCCCATAAGATGTGCATGCTATAATAGTTTAGCTGAACCACTATAAAATTTTATATTCTCTCATTTAAGTTCTTTAAGTTTTTGCTTCCCAAGTTATGCTTTAATTCTACAATCCATTTTCTAAATGATTTTCTAAGTATGAAATTTGTTGAAAACTTCTTATTTCTAAATTGTTTTAGAATCTATTTTATTTATTCTAATTTTTGGATTTTTGAACTCTAAGCTTAGTCTTGTTTGTGCCTATTTGGGTCTTGATTTTCTGACGTAGAGTTAGAATGTCATCATCTTCTAAGATACTTAGAATAGTCATTCAAAAGGTTGATTTAGGAAAAAAAAAAGGGTTGACACATAAAATTTTTAAATATCCCCCTCTTGTATTTCGCACATATTTGAGACTACATAATATAACTATAATATAAATATTAATGCATGTATATGCTTGAGCACACAATTCATACTCGTCTTAAAATTAAAACAACGCCAACATCAAATAAGGAGGATAGAACAATATAAACACACAATTTTATAGATTCTCACCTATTCTTCATTCTCTTCGTCATTTCACTTTTTGGTTGAAAGCTTCTTGATTTAAATTTTTTTTTTCTTTTTTGAACGGCAAGCTTCTTGATTTAATATTTTATGCGATATTTTTTAAACATAGTCAAATTTGTAAACTGTGATCTCTAAAATTGATCTCGGGACTAAAAATAAACAATCTATAATACTACCTCCGTTTCAATTTTAATGAGATTTTAGGACGAATCATTGTTTTAGAATAAGTGAAACTTTTGATATTTTTTGTTGAAGTAGGACGATTTTGCCTTTTGTCTTGTAGTGTATATAATTTGTTTTTGGTGCATGGAGTGGATATGAGTTGAATACTTTTGGGATAGAATGGGAAGAAAATTATAGAAAAAAAGGGATAAATAGTAAAAGTCTCATTAATTTTAAAACAGAGGCAGTATTAATTTTTTTTTGACAACCTCACAACAACTTCACACTTTAATATTAGAGCATCTCCAATGCAACACTTTCTATTAGCTTATGTGTCATACATAATAGAAAGTGTAAGAAGAAATGTGCACAAATGTCTATGAACACACCCACTTTAAAATTTTCATCTCCAATGCAACACTTTCTATTTAATTTTCTTTCTTAGAATTAAAATTTTGACCAATTACTATATAACATTAAATGTAGACATTATTCAATTTACAGAAAATAGAAATTGGTAAAAATTAGTTCCAGTACCCAAATAACTGGGTATTTATACAAACTAATCTAAAGTGGCTGGTTTACTACTTAATATATTTGTTTGAACATTATTTAATTGACAGTCATAATCCCTAAGTCTAGTAGAAATCTGCCTAGTTCTAGTAGATCTTCTAAGAGCATGAACAACATGTATTTCACCAACAAAAACATCAGAATTCACATGATCAACTTCTAAAACAGGTACAGCAGTAAAATTATTTGTATTTGAACTAGCAATATTATTATCAAGTGAACCAGACAAGTCAACATTATTATCATAAGGTATAGGCAAAACTAAATCCTCATAATCAGTATTAACAGCAGTATAAGGAAAAATATTTTCATAAAAGATCACATTTCTAGAAACAAAAAAGACATGTTTTTCTATATTAAAGAGCAGAAAGCCTTTTATACCTGGTTTGTAGCCTAAAAATATGCATTTTTGTGCCCTTGAATCAAACTTCTTCCTGTTTTGTGTTAGTGTAGAAGCAAAAGCAAGATAATCAAACACTTTTAAATTATTAAAAGCAGGTTTATTGTCATTTAACATTTCAAATGGTGTTTTATTGTGTAAAACAGGTGTAGGCAGCCTATTTATAATATAAACAGCATGTAATATACATTCTTCCCAAAATTGATAAGGTAATCTACTCTGAAATTTTAAAGCTGTAGCTACATTAAGTATGTGTTGATGTTTTCTTTCTACTGTGCTATTTTGTTGAGGAGTTTCAACACATGAGTTTTGATGTATAATACCATTTTTATTATAAAACTGTTTATAATCAAACTCTACTCCATTATCAGTCCTAA
>CATIWJ010115524.1:0-10215 GCA_949640765.1 Croton laevigatus | reverse complement strand
ACTGTAAAAGTCTTCCCAGTTCAACTTGAGGGGGGATGTAAGATATAATCAATATGTGTATCTAGTTGTAACTCTTAGAGGACTCTTTTGTAATTATCTTCTTGGGTTTGTATATATATACACCCTAATTCTAATACAGATTAATCAGTGAGTTTCAAACTTTATAGGATTGACTATTTCAATTTATTTGTTTCAATAATGGAGTTGCAAGGATCCCATGTAATGTAAACCGGATTGATCATATTTTCTAAAAAAAAACAATAAAGAATTGATCATAATGAGAATTGGCTCTGTTTTTCTTATTCATTGTTTTTTTTATTCACTTGCGCGAGCTTGGGCATCTGCAATCAATGCATCAAAATATCGTTCTTTTCTTTTTGTTTTCTAATTACGACCAAGGGTATATGAAACAATCACTCAAAATCCTTTACCTTGCTATGTCGGCTTCACTATCAAGTAGGTGCCAAGTGGTTGGAAGGGACGATTGGCTTGAAGGAAGTGCTAAATATTCTCAGGAATGAGCAGCAGTAGCTCTTTGGCTGCTGCATTTTTTTGTTTAACCTATAAATTGAGGATAAGTTTGTTGTATTCTTATGCAATGTGCTAACCTATAAAAAATTGTCACAATACTCTATGCTATATTTTTCAAGAACCTAGCATTTGTAAGTGTTAATTTATATGAAATTTAAAGCAATCTTTTAAAAAATCAAAACCATGTAAAAGTTATCTTGGTCAGTGAACCACCATGCAGATATTCACACTACCACTGGGAAACAACCCAGATATTCTAAACAACCTTGCATATGCATGAATTTTGGCTTTATATAATGAAGGAGCTTCTCCTTCATTTCTCAACCACTCAACTCTACGAATTAATTCTTGAATTAGACCAACTCGATGAAATTATTTTTGAGAGCTCCTACCCATCTATTTTTCATTATTTTATTTGTTTTTCCACTTCTCAATCGCCTGGTTCATCTGGTGTAGCTCACACACTGTCTTGATCCAAATCCACTGGCGTGATAACACAAACCAATTCGGGGATCCTGACCCACGTGCAGCTAGACCCGTACAAGCCTCCAAAATGATCCATCTAACTGCTTTCGTTAACTCTCAAATCCACTACACCAAAATGATTAATCCAAGTTGACTAAGTAGTTAAATGGTCTAACTTATATATCATTTCAAATTTCAATCAATATCTAATATGGAATCTTACATATCTATCCAAATTGAAAAACTTCAGGGGCTAAATTGAGCAACCTTCCTCATTGTAATTAAGAAACTTGGTATAAAAAACTATGACAATACAAAGGATAAGATTAAAGAAAGTATATCAACATGAGTCTAATTATTAATAATTATATCCTTCACTTACATCTAATATAATTTTTAATCCCATATCATAACAACTGAAATAACTCCAACACCAAGAAGGACAGCAAGAAACTTGAAAAAAGGAGTGTCAAAGAACAAATTAGCTTGTGGCTTGTAACCTTTAGCTATAAGATGATTAATTGCAACATAAACAAAAATCCCACAAGCAAGTCCCATAGTAATTGCATACATCCAATCTGCAACTGGGCCTTGAGTAGTGGCATCAATAGCTATTCCTATCCCAACTCCAACAGGACTTGAAATTGCAAAGGCAAAAGAGTAAGCTATTGTCAATAAAAGTGGCCTTTTAGGAAGCATTTTTAGAAGTGCAATTCCCATTGCTATGGCTGCAAAAACCTTGTGTAATGATATTGTCCAAAGATTTCTCCATGCATCTGCCTTTGTATCTAAATGCAAACATAGCTAATGTTTAGCTGTTTGAAAAACCGTATTTAAAATGCTAAAAATTAAGCAAGTTAACCAAATTTTTGTGGAGATATGTTGGGTAATTTCTACCTAAACCTTTATGATGATTTCATGTGATTAATAATTATGAACTAATAATAACTACAAAAGAACTAATAATAATCGACGTTCCATATAATAAACATACTATATACTAATGGTTTTTCAGGATTTAACTGTCCAGTTTCAGTTCACCAAACTAGGGTACCAGATTTTGATTTTAAAAAAAAAGGGTGCCTGAGAGTGGGTGGCAAAACTCTCCATACCTATGACAAATTCACACCCCTCGATGCTCGAAATTTCTTTGTTAAACTAGAACAAGCCTTACTAGTTGATCAACATACTCTATATATTGATGTTAAATTGTGGGGAAAAGGAAAAGTATTTAAAGGAAATGAGCAAAAATTAATCAATGATTTATTAATTACCTGCAACTCCAACAGCTATACCTTCGAAAACTGAATGAAAACACAAAGCAAGAATTAGAAGTAAAGTATCACCAATTGAAGTGGTCTTCAAGAAAATTGGGTTAACCTCATGAGCTTCAATCACTCGTTTATTATTAATATTTTCACTTACTCTTCCTTCTTCAACTTGAACAACCCTTGACTCTTTGTGGCTAATACTACCATTAGCAACCATTATTATAATACAATCAGCGAACATAGTCAAGAGATATCCAGAACAAGCTAACATGAAAGAAAAAGGGTAAGTTTTGGCAGTAAGATCTTGAAAAGTTTGATTAGAATCACTCAAGAAATGCATTAATGAAGTTCCAAGAAAAACCCCACCAGCAAATTGAGTACCCAAAAGAAGGAAATTCTCATTCCATCTGTAAAAATATGGAGAGACACCAAAAATGAAAGTGCTCACAAAAAATATTATTAAACACCAAATTTTTACCAATATTAACCCTTTTCTATGCAGATCAATTTTCCCATCACTACTACTACTAGTAGTACCAGATTCTTGATGATCATCACCTCCATGGGCTTTGATCAAAGAGAGTTGAAGAAACAAAAGAGAAAGAATGAAAAGGGTTGACTTGACACTGAGAGTCTTTTGGGAATAAGCTAAAGCCATGGATGGAGTTTCCTTTCTTGATTAGGATGTATTGGTATTATTATTAGCTGTCTTTTGAAGGGGTATAGAAAGAAATTAGGAACTAATTGTCACATATGCAGACACAGTAATCTGCTTCTTAATTTGTAGTACAGCTTTGACTTTCCAAGATTGTAGTAATATTGTACTGCACAAGACTTTGTGAAGGTCAGAAGTAACTTATCATAATTAATCATCATAATAAAAAAATTGAGAGGAAAAATTATGAAAAAGCACATAAACAGAATTGGGATCACATGAAAACGTGTCAAGGTGTTTGGTTAGTGAAAAATATAAAAATATACTACCTCCGTTTTTTTACATTGAAATCAGCATGACTAGATTCAAGTTTAGTGTTGATAGTTTGATGGGTATCAAACTATAAACACCAAACTTGAATCTAATCATGATGTTTAAAATGTAACGAATTAAAAATACGAAGATAGTAATTGTCTAATAGATCATTCTGAAAAGATAGGTGTCATATAAAATGGCGATTGTATTGTATAAATTTCAATAATAATAATATTACAACAATTTTTCAACAGAATATTACAAAACAATTTTTTAGTACCATATTCCAAAACATTTCACATAAGGTAATCTATTACATTGTGGAACATTTTAACTTAAAAAGGTTATATTCTCGTGAAAATGAATTGATTTAATATTATTTATTAAGCAAATGGTGTAAACAAATACATTTTCTTATACCCTTATTTAAAAAAGTAATAAAAAATTTATGTTCTCGTGAAGATGAATTGATTTGATATTTTATTAAGCAAATGGTGTAAGCAAATACGTTTCCTTATACCCTTATTTATAAAATACTAGTTTTTCTTAATATGTATTGTACATGTTAACTTGTTTAAATTTTCATTATTGATATTGTAGTTAATTTGTTTAATTATATATTGACAATAATAGAATTCATATAAAAATAATAAATTCTTATCTGAAATACTATTAATTAAGCAACTGAAAATATTAATAAACTTCAAGGGCTCAGATATAACGTTAGTTTAATATTCATCTTCATTTTCTCCGGTGGACACATTATAACTCCATGATTTTTATCAAAACAAAACGAAAATGGCATGGAATCTCTTTGGCAATATGATTCTTTATGGAAACCAACTAGAAACTGTCTGAATCATGTCAAAAACTCGTTGTTTCTGAATTTGCAGACTGTAGCGCTGTAAAAAGTCATCATCGAAAAGCAAAATGGTGGTGGTAGAATGAGAGGTGGCCAGAAGATGCTGGTTGAGAATGGTGATGGTTGAGATCGCTAGATGCAAATCTGAAAATGATTAAGACCTCTTCGGTGTTGAAGAGTTTGGGGAAGAGGAAGAGAAACAGAAGCATGAAAATAATTTTTAGGAAAAATGAAAAAACAACTGTATTTGTAATTAAGATTTAGAAAGGCCGATTATCTTTTTTAAATTAATCTAATTACTGCTTTTTCAAATAAAAGACACCCGTCTATATATCCCAAGAAATAAATATAGAAATAATAGTCAAACCAAAGGCCAAGCCACCATCTATTAGGCAAAGCCCAAAATTGATCCAAAGAAAGGAAGCCCAAATCTAGATTCCACTAATATGAAAGTTTGTATTTGTACTACATGAAAGAGGAAGTAGTACTAGTGAACAAGAGAAAATAAAATATAACAAGTCAACTTCTAATTCTCTCTTTTTATTGATAAAAAACTTCTGATTTTAATAATAGGTGTTTTGATTTGAAGATAATATTTTTAATGGAAGAAGGTATTATTATATTTAAACATTTCAATTTCAACTAACTTAAGTGGATAAGGTTTGTTAATAAAGCCATGCCAATTTTATGATTGGTAAGAAAGAATTTTGGAAATTCATTTTCTCGTCAAATGGATGGATACAATTCATATGATACTGAGAACAAGAGTGATTATAGTTATCAAAGCCAAAACAATTAGGAGACCCTTCAACTATACAAATTTTTTATATAAGGCCTCTTGGCGTACTAATGGTAATTAGAAGCCCTTGTACTATGAACGTGTATGATACAAAACTCTTTAGTAACATTTTTAACGAAGTGTGGTCTTCACACAAAAGTTTGGCGCGTGGAGAGCATTATTAGAATACCCTACCAACCATCAAAATAGCGTCATTTTAATGTGATTTAGGCCTTTTGTCGAGAATAGTGCTACCGACGAGATCTAATGTCATTTTCATTGTGTTTTTGATAGAAATCATAAAGTTGCATTGAAGTATCTGCCAGAGAAAATGAACAAATTCAAAACAGAGGAACAATGAGCACGGCAACTATTCAAGGTTACAATTTCTTTAGAAGAACGAGATGATGAAGATGAATATTAAAGTAAAATTACATTTTGTTCCTTTAAGTTTGTTAATATTTTTAGTTAAATTCTTTATCCATAGCATATTTAATTAATGATACCCAGATAAAAATTCATTATTTTTATGCAAATTTTATTAACGTCAATATATAATTAATCAAATTAACTACAACATCAAGAATAAAAAATGAGTTAACTACAACCATACAACCAAATTCAAAACTTACACAAGTTAAAATTACTAACACATGCAACGCACAACACTAAGAAAAACTAGTTAAGCATAAATATACCAATTCAAACGTTACAATTACTAACCTTTCAACATTGAAAAACCTAATACATTCACACGCTACAAGAAGAAGTTTGAGTATCATTTTAATTATACCATTTATGCTACTTAAACAGCTTAGCAACTTTAAGAATAGTCTTTTATAAGACCACTACCTTAACTGCTGAACACTACTACGACTTCCTAAACAGCTGAACACTACCTAGGACTTCAATCCTAAAGTCTGTTCTTTTGTCATTTTCATTAACTTTTGACAAAGTCAGATAAATTTCAGTATTGTAATTCCGTTGTGTTACAAAATAGCTGAGCAAAGCAAATTTTATTCTCATCAAAAGGTTAGATTATTTACATGAGCCAAATTTACACTTACCATTATGATCAAGTCATGTTACTTGTAATAGTTGCTAAACCATGTCCGACCAGGATGCTCCCTCTACTTTTCTTGCCATCCTGCACCCGCCTGGAATTTACATACAGGGCTAAACCATGTCCGACCCATCTGAGTCACTCCCACTACTTTCTTGCCCTCCTGCACCCACCTGGAATTTACACACAGGGCTAAACCATGTCCAACCCATCTGAGTCGCTCCCTCTGCTTTCTTGCCATCCTGCACCCACCTGGAATTTACATACAGGACATTTGCCTTGTTGCCGCAACCATGGATCGATGCAATTAGTATGAAACTGCAAATTGAGAAACTCATTCAGTCACCAAAGATACATAAATACATAATTGTTTGGTTGAAAAAATGGCACACTTGTTATTTGAGGTGAATGTAGACATCTAATTGAACAATACGACGTATGATGTAGCCATCAATCAGACATTGGCACATAACTTAGGAAGAGATTAACATTTGCAATCATACTACAAAAATCAATATCAGCAATTTATAAAATTCAACAATATGTTTTAACATATACAAAATCAACATTAAGGGAAAATCAAGTTGGAAAAATGCATGCACACCAACTTTTTAGGAGGCACATAAAGCAAAGCATCAAATAATATATAAAAGAAACTTAGATAAATATATAAAAAGAAACGTCGTAAAGATGAAGATTTGTCAATATAAGAAGAGGATGAACCTGATGCAAACAGGGCAAACTACGGACAATTTCTCCTGTGTCAACTTGTTCCAAGCAAATAGAACATGTTAATTCATCTTCTGAAGCCTTCCCATCCCCATCTGCCTTTTCAGCATCTTGATTAACCTGCTGGAAGAATAAAAAAGAAAGAACCAATGCTTATCCACAAAACAAAATGGTAAATGTTCAAAAATATTTAACTCCAAACTTTTAGAATCAGGTAAGAGGTCTTATATATTATTATGTCCAAAGTCATCTTAGGCATACACAAGTGACTTTTCTTTTTGGCAAGCTAAACTAGATATACAGAAGTGAATTTTCTTATCGACAAGCTAAATACATATTTCACTCAACAACCACAATAAAGTTAGATCTATTCATTTAATCACTATAGATCACTGCTGGAGCTGTTCACAAAAAAATGGAAGACATTGTTTTAGGATTGACTATCAGTTTATCTGTCGAATGATTTCGCTCCATCTTAAATAATGATAACATATATGAGGGGCACTAAGAATAAAGAATAACCAAACATGTAAAAACAACAATGATCAACCATTGACATAAATAACTTGAAGACAGCAGAAGAACCCCATTGTATTTCTCTCATTGATATATTCAAACATAAAGAGTACAAGTTAAAAAATACATACCTCTCTTGGAGCTGAAGAGGATGATGCCTGCTGCTGTGATGTGTTAGCCCTAACATAAATTATTTAAAGAAAATAATTAGTCAACTCATGGTGTTAAGTGCCAACACAAATAAAACCATTAAAGAGATCATTCCAACTAACTTTTCTTTGGCCGGGACCTTGTACTTGTGAACAGGTAAGGCATTTATCTCTTCCTCACTCATTGAAGGAGTTGTAGATGCATTATCAGAGTCCAAACCTCTGAGAGTTTCATAATCTGCAC
The DNA here is from genome assembly GCA_949640765.1 of Croton laevigatus. Classification (NCBI taxonomy): domain Eukaryota; kingdom Viridiplantae; phylum Streptophyta; class Magnoliopsida; order Malpighiales; family Euphorbiaceae; genus Croton; species Croton laevigatus. The sequence goes on along the minus strand of CATIWJ010115524.1, from coordinate 2,637 downwards.
CAAGAAAGAAGTAACACAATATCAACACAGACGTTCAAAGTCAAGAAAGCTTACATTCCACAAGAAAAAACAAGCACCATACCTAAGTCATCAAATTCACGGTCAAGAAGAGCAAGTTGTAGCCTAAGTCCTTGTAGTCGACCTCTAGTCGCGAAAGCTATAGGTGGTGGCATATGTAATCGCAACTCAGTATGCCCCAACAAGCCACTGGCAGCAGCAGCATGAGCCCGTGCCCGAGCTTGAAGCTGTTGACAAGTAGCGTACATTCGCAAGCTAGTGGCCATCAAAAACACAGCCACAACAAGCCAAAGCTACAAAAGCATAAACATATAAAACACAAATACTATTCTTACAACCATATTTTATCACAAAAACAAGTAAATTCCAAATAGATACACAATAAGCAGTTTACATACCAGGAAGTTAGGTGATATTTGATGAGAGTTCAAAATCATGAATAGTAGAAGAACTGCTGAAATGCAAATTTCCAGTGTTTTGGATTAAAAGTTGCATACTAAAAGCTAAAAAATTTGAAACACTAAATAAAGAGGAAGCAAAAGAAAATTACCTGTAACAAGAAAAGCCAGTGAATTTGAATTAACAGGCTGACCAGAGTGAATGCGCTGATGGAAGAAAGGGGAAAGTAAATATACAAATAAAGAAAAGCCAAAACAAAGCACAGATATTATGCATAACTATGAAGGAAGATAATTATTGATTACCACGGCAGGCCGTTCTGGTACAAAGCTTGTAAATCCACTTTCCATATCTCCTCTTGAACCACGGAAAACAAAACTCATGGCTGTACACTTGCACTAAGCTCAGAAGAACCTAAAAATATTTTTGAAATGTTTATTTAGATCCATAAAAAGTAGAATGCTGAAGAATATCAATAACCAGTGCAACATTCATAGTTTGAACCAAATCCAAAAATGCAAAAGCAAATATAATAGAAAAACTGAGCGTCTTCAAGATAATTCCAGTAAATTTGAATGAAAAAGATTATCTTTTGGCACTATAAGAATTTCTGATACTTCCTCAGAGTTAAGGAAGACAAGATTATCAATAGGCTAAGAACTAAATAATGAGGCGTTTCACCAATGAACCTCTTTTTGATATTTTATGTTGAACCGAACCACCATCTAAATTTGGCTGTGAATTTGACAAATTAATTTCTCCTGTTGAAGAAATATTTTTTTCCAATTAATTAGAACTAAACCATTAATTTGTTTGGCTCTCATCGCCACACACATTGCCATAAAGTTAGTTACATACTGCCTAACTACCATTAGGAACAATTGAACGAAAGATAAGCTGTTTCTTTCAAGTTGTTCCCAAACACCAATTCCACTTCAAATAAACAGTCAATTTCTGGAAATTTTGAACTAAAAAGAAACTCCACCAATAACATCAATGCAATGCAACTCATCCAAACTGACAAACATTCCTAGCGGCAGTTTGAAGAAAATGACTGTCCGTTTGCAACCAGCACTGTGTTGAACAATGGAGTTGCCTGGTCTGCATGCGTCTCTGCTACAATGTCTCAATTCAACAAAACCAAAATCGGGAAAAAAAAATTGATTACACCATTTTTTTTATCTAATAATTTATTTAAATTAGCATAACATAAAAAAATTATATTAGTCAAATAGAAAATTAGAAACAGAGTACCAAAAGTAAAAAAAAAAAAAATCCTTAATCGGCCAAAACATTAAAGTAATAAAAGGATTGAAATCACAAAAATGCAGATCAAGAAATGGACTTACAGTTAAAGACAAATTGAAGGCCAAATCGAGAGATAAAAGAAAAGAAGACGAAGAACCGATCGATCACCAAAGCCGTAAAATTGCTACAGGGCGACGGTAAGTATGTGGTAGCTTGTCGGTGGTGTTAATCGAGCCTCTTGCTCTGTAAAAATCGTAAATTTTGGCATTTTTTTATTTTTTTTGCCTTTTCGATATTTATAGTGGACACAGTCTATTGTTCAAGAGAACTCTAGAAGCTGACACGTCAGCTTGGCTCAAACGAAAACGTTGCCACGACTCGGCCGTTCTTAGTATTTTTGGGGCAAAATCATTGTTTGCCCTGTAATATTGTGCTTTGAAATTTTTAGCCCTTTAGTATACTAGTAGGTACTTTTAGCCCCTGTACTATCAAATAAAGGTATTTCAGGTCCCTCTGGCCGGTCTACCGTTTGACCCATTTTTTTCCAGCGACAAACTTTGCAATTGAGTATGCCAAATTGAAACTCTCGATATAAGAATTCCAAATCTGGTCTCATATCTATCGTCCAATCATAGGAAAATCTCATTTTATGAGTTTAAAGTTTTGAAGAAAAAACTTTAAACATGTAAAACGAGGTCTTCCGGTGGTTGGATGATAAATATGAGATCGGATTTGAAATCCTTATATCGAGAGCTCCAATTTGGTATATTCATTTGCAAGGTTTGTCGCCGGCCGAAAGGGCCTAAAGTATCTTTATTTAATAGTACATGAGCTAAAAGTGCCCACTAGTATATTTAGGGGCTAAAAATCCCAAAGCATCATAGTAAAATCTCGATGTAAGGATTCCAAAGTATCCCAAAGCATCCCAAAGTATCTCGATGTAAGGATTCCAAATCTGGTCTCATATCTATC
>CATIWJ010115481.1:0-11693 GCA_949640765.1 Croton laevigatus | reverse complement strand
ATACTTGAGCATTCGTGGTCTTATCTGTCGATGGTTCAAAACCAGGAACCCATTTTTGCAGTCGAAGTATGCCTGGTCTAAGATTCAGAGGACCTCTACTCCAAACTGTTGCATTATCCTCCACTGAAGACAATAAAATATTTTGATATGTAATAGATGGTTATTAAATATTTTGATTGTAAGGACCCACGGTAGGTTTGAATGTATGATGTAAGTATCTATGTTAACTTTGGATTATTAATATAAGATATTTTTGTTATTAATTATGTGTCATTTAGTTTTGTTCATACCACTAGGGAACTAGATAAAGATATTATGTTGTACTAAGTCGGTTGCTGTTTATTTTCTTATTTGTAGAGATGCCAGAGAAGGTTGAGTCTCAGCGAGCTGTTATGGACGAGGTAGAGTCACTGCGCTTCTGTTCCCAATCGAATTGAGACGACGAGACCTCAAGAGCCACCGATAGAGCCTGAGCCAGTTCCAGCCGCACCTGGAGTCAGAGTTCCCGATCCAGGTGAGTATCTTCGACAAATGGCGGCAACTTTTCAATAGATGGCAGGAAGAGTTCCTATCACACCAAAAAGAGAAAGGCATCCCAAGGTAGACAAACTATACAAGTATGGGGCAAAGGAATTCTGAGCTGGAAGAGAAGAGGGTTCTGAGGAAGCTGAGTACTGGTTAGACAGTATTAAATGAGCACTAGATCAGTTGAGATGTGCTCAAGAGGATAAACTCATTTGTGCTACTTCACTCCTAGCCGAGGAGGCATACATCTAGCAGGACACAGTCCAGTAATGTGTACCTCCAGAGCAGCGAACATGGGATTTCTTCGTAGGTGAGTTCATGAAGCACTATTTTACCACTTTCTATCTGAATACAAAGAGGAACAAGTTTGCGCACCTTCGACAAGGGAGGATGACTGTATCTGAGTATGAGAAAGAGTTTTTTCACTTTAGCAAGTATGGGCAGAAATTAGTGGAGACCGAAGAAGAAAAATGTCAGAAGTTCCTAGAAGGGTTGAATGATGAGCTCCAAGTTTAGTTAGTTGACATGGGATTCACAGAGTTCTCGAAGCTACTTTCAAGGGCACTCGAAGTAGAGACGGTGCAAGCAAATCAGAGGAATCGATGTTAAAGGGCATAATAGAAACGAGAGCAATCACAGAGTTATGGTGGAGGCCAGCCTTTTAGAAAAAGACACAGAGATAGAGGTTCGACCCAGTCTAGAAATCGAAACCAAAATAAAGGATCATTGTATCAGAATCCTAGTGCTAGCGCACTAAGCACACTTAGAGGTTCAAATAGAGGAGCCAATAGCATACTAAGCGCACTTAGAGGTTCAAATAGAGGAGCCAGTAGAGGCAGAGGTTACTCAAGTTCTGCCAGAGGTGCAAAATCTGTGGCTGGAAGTACTAGGGATTATTCATACCCTGGTTCAAGGACTATGCATGCTGGGAATATGGCCAGGATGGCCATATGAGAATATAAGGCCCTTTATTAAAGAAGAAGCTCCAATCCAGACAGAAAGATCTCAGCAAGCACCTAAAAGAGGTCGAGGAAGGGGTCACAGTAATCTGAACTATCAGAGAGCTCAATCCGAGTCAATAGACCGCCTGGGAGTAAGCACACTAGCAAGGGTCTATGCCATGAAGACCCATAAGGAATGGGAAGCGCCAAATGTTATTGTTGGTATGTTTTCTATGTTTGGCAAGCCTGTTATTACTTTAATTGATCCTAGGTCTACCCATTCTTATGTGTGCATAGTTGATGATAGAATTAAAGGTTTACCTATGGAACATGTTGAGACAAGAATTTTAGTAACAATCCTTTTAGGAGATGAAGTAATTACCAATAAATTGATTAGATGTTGTCTTATAGAGATTTATAGGAAAGTGTTTTTGGGAAATTTAATGGAGCCGCTTTTTAGAGAATATGATGTTATACTGGTTATGGATTGGTTGTTCAAGCACAAAGCCATTGTGGATTGTGAGAAGAAGAGTGTAACTTTGCAAACCCCTTAAGGTAAGGAGGTGATAGTAGTGGGGAAGAGACTGGACTATTTGGGTAACATGATATCTGCTGCAAAGGCAAAACGCCTTATCCAACGAGGATATGAGGCTTATCTGGTATGTGCAATGAGGGCGAGAAAGGAAGCTGTAGGCATTCTATAACACTTTTTAACCCGACTATTTTCTAGCCGAACTAAGTGTACCACAACTGATGCTACTTGGTATATAGAACATAATTTACGATTAACTAAAATAAAATTTACAATAATTACAATATTAGATATAAAATTTCTTTTCCTTAATCTGGTGCTCTTTCTGACTTCTAACTTTTCCTTTACAGTATATGCCAATCTAGTGTTTCTGTGAGTCTAATTTTACTTGACCATTCTGGTTCCTTTTGCATCTTTCCGCAAACTTATAAGTTTAGCATATACTAAACTTTTTAAGCATTATACTTAGTGGGTACTTTACTTTTATTTGTAGATTTCACATATTATATCATATTGCACATATATATGGCAAACAATAACAACACAACATCACAGCAACATATTTTACATAATTCACAACACATATTTTTAAATATAATCGAATAAGAGTAAAGTACCAAACTTGACTTTTGTCGCTACACCTGTCCTTCTCCTACGTGTCATTGTTTCTGTCTCGAGCTAATTTCCTCTGGTATCCTTTATAACATATCACAATTTAAATTAATTCCTTTTTCTAACATCTCTTTTAATATTTTCTACTAACTATACTCTACTGCATTATATACTAACTTTTTCTATGCTCCAATTAATGTTTATAATGTTTTTTAATTATGTATAATTTCTCTCTTAATTATTATCTTACAAATTTAACAACTAATTCAAATTCCCTTTTTATTTGAATACTTATTTTAAAAATATCGCTTAGCCACTATCATTTAATAAATTTTCCTTACATATATAAATTTCACCGTAATGTCTTCCCAATTTAATTCTTATTTTCCGACTTACAAATCACTGCAATTATTTATAATCAATAATTATTCCCAATATATTTCTAAACTATATTTTATTTATTTAATAAATTTATCTGAACTAATTAAATTCTCAATATAAAAAATAAATTCTAATTCGTATAATTAACATATACTTATTATTTTCTAATTATATAATTAATTAGTGCTGATAAATAATTTCTATCATATTATGGTATTTTTATTCAAATTATAATACTCCCATAATTAAATTAAGCTTCTATCTAATTATTTTTCCAAAATAAACTTAATTATATACTTAGTTTAATTCTAGAGGTCTTCAATGAAATGAAACATTAAGTTCAGGGGCTTATATGTAAATATATAGGGGCATATTTGCACACGGGAGATAAGTTTAGGGACCAAAATATGATTTTCTTAAAGTTTAGGTTTGCCGCGTTATTTTAGTTTTCAAAATGTAGGTTCTTGGCGCGTTTTGGGCAAAACAACACCGTTCAGTCCTTCTTCCTCACCCAATTGCCTGCTAACGGGTTTTCCGACCCGAATCTGTTTCCGGCGACCCTGTTCACTATTCCGATGACAACAAATACTGACCCATATACCAAACTTTTTCTCTCGCTTGATTGATCTCGTTGGTAGCCCCAAATTGGTGGTCCAATCATCGGAAGAATTTACTATTCTGTTTGGATCCATCATAGACCCGTCGGGTCCGATTCTGATTCGACTGAAACTCATGATTCCGGTCACCGAATACGGCGTTTCTGGCCTCCATCTTGATCACGGAGCCTGTAGGAGATGAACGACGGCCTTGGTTCATAAAAATCATGCCGAACGACGGCGATGGGTTGTGGGTTTATTTCCGGATATTTCCCTCAAAATACTGACTTTTGAATTATTTTTAATCTCTCTTCCTTCTGTTTTCGTTTTGAATTCACTCTTTTTCTTCTTATTTTCTTGTCTCTATTTTCTCTCTTCGTCTTCCTACTTCGTTTATTTTCTATTTCCTTCTCTCTTTTTTTTTGTTCTTCATTCTACTGTTTATGTATGCATACATACACTTTACTTATTCAACTTGCAATTTCCTTTCTTCATTTTTACACTATCTGTACCGTTATCGTCATCATCATTATTATTTTATTTTTATCATGTTCTCTACTGTGTTCTTCATCCTTTTACTTCTTTTATTATTATTATTATTATTATTATTATTATTACTTTAATTTAAAATATCTATCAATCTTACATATTAACCCTTCCACTTGTTGCCTTTCCCTATTTTGTTCTTACATTTTAATTCCATCGCACTTATATTTAAATTTTCCAACTATATTTATTTGCAGTCGTACTCTAATTTTATTCTGTATTAATTTAATTGGTCGTTAAAATTTTTTGTTCTTTTATTTCTAACTTAAATTCGGTCTTATTGTAAACTTCCTTTTACCTTATATTTGTTTCCTTAAATTTTCTATTATTAATCCCTTTATATCTTTTCATACTCAAATTGCTTCGTACTTCTAACATTAGGGGTGTGCAAAACCCAAACTAACCTGACCAACCTGACCGAACTAAACCGATGTGTTCGGTTTGGTTTAATCGGGTTGATCAGTTCGATTTGGTTTTATATTTTAAGAAAAATCAGATTTTGATTTGGGTTAATTCGGGTTGAACCGAAAAAATCAATAATTTTCTTTGATTTTTTGCCAAAATTTTCGGGGGCCGACCAAACCGAACCGAATTGACGAGTTCAGTTTGGTTTAATCCGGCTAATCGGTTCGGATTTTAATATAAAAAATTTTTGATTTTCAGGTTGGTCAGGTTCAATTCGAGTTGAACCAAACCTGACCAATGCACAGCCCTATCTGACGTCACAAAATTTAGAACATGACACATTTAAAGTATACTTGCGGTACAAGAGTTTTCGGATGTGTTTTCAAAGGAGCTACCGGGAATGCCACCAAAAAAGAAAGTTGAGTTTGCTATCGACGTATATCCATGAGCCGCACCTGTGTCAATAGCTTATAGCTCCGTATAGAATGGTGCCTGCAAAATTAAACAAGTTGAAGATTCAGTTGTAAGAGTTTCTTGATAAGGGGTTCATCAGACCAAATGTTTCACCTTGAAGAGCGCCAGTTCTGTTGGTTAAGAAAAAAGATGGGTCATTGCGGTTGTGTGTGGATTATCGACAACTAAACAAGTTAACTATCAAGAATAAGTATCCATTACCCTACATTGATAACTTGATCAGCTGAAAGGAGCTGGAGTATTTTCAAAGATTGACCTTTGGTCAGGTACTATCAGTTGCAGATCAAGGAGAAAGATGTACCTAAGACGGCATTTCGTACCCAATACGGGGATTATGAGTTTCTAGTGAAGCCATTTGGATTGACGAATGCCTCAGCTGTGTTCATAGATCTGATGAATAGGGTGTTTCACAAGTATTTAGATCAGTTTGTGGTGGTTTTCATTAACGATATCCTGGTGTATTCAAGAAAGAAGGAAGAGCATGAGCAACATCTTTGGATTGTGCTGCAGACTTTAAAGGAGAAGCAGTTGTATGCCAAGCTTAGCAAGTGTGAGTTTTGGCTCAAAGAGATGAACTTCCTAGGATACATAGTGTCGGCGGAAGGAATCCAAATGGATCCTGAGAAGATTGAGGTGATATTAGAATAGAAACCGCCAAGGTCTGTGACTGAAGTGAGGAGTTTTCTGAGATTAGCTAAGTATTATAGAAGATTTGTAAAAGGATTTTCAATTATTGCTACTCCAATGACTAAGTTACTTCAAAAAAATGTCAGATTTCAGTGGGATGAGAAGTGTCAGCAGAGTTTTGAAACCCTGAAGGAGAAGTTAACGAATGCTCCAATTCTTACCCAACTAGTATTAGGGAAGGAGTATGTGGTTTATAGTGATGCGCCCGCATATTGGCTTAGGATGTGTATAAATACAAGAGGGTAAAGTGGTAACTTATGTCTCTCAGCAGTCGAAGCCTCATGAGTAGAATTACCTGACGCACGATCTAGAGTTGGCAGTAATCATGTTAGCATTTAAGTCCTGAAGGCATTATCTGTACGATGAGAAGTGTCATGTTTTCATAGATCATAAGAGCTTAAAGTACTTATCGGGTCAGAAGGATCTCAACTTGCGGTAAAGGAGATAGGTACAGTTATTGGAAGATTATGACTATGACATTAATTATCACTCGGGTAAGGCAAACATAGTGGTGGATGTTTTAAGCAAACAATTGGTACAAGCAATGAGATCTATAAGAGTAAAGGTGACTCAAGTAAGGGAAAAGGTATATCTGGCCGAGATGCAAGCAAGGCCTTTACTGTTGTAAGAAATTGGTGATGCACAACGAATGGATCCTCAAGTGAAAGAATGGGTCCTCAAGTGAAAGAATGGGTCAAACAAGTTCAAGAAGGAAAGAAATAGAAGTATCAGGCATCCAATGAAGAAGTGTTGTACTATGATGATTGATTTGGTAGTTCTGGAGATGGGAAATGTGAAGGAAAAGATTTTGAAGGAGGCTCATAGAGATTTGTGTGAGATGCATCCGGGAAGCACCAAAATGTATTTGGACTTAAAGAAAGAATTTTGGTGGCTAGGAATGAAGAGCGATGTTCTCAACTACGTGTTGAAGTGTTTGACTTGCTAGAGGATTAAAGCAGAGCACTAGTTGCCATCAGAATTGTTGCAGCCTATCACTATTCCGGTGTGGAAATGGGACCATGGACTTTATTTCAGGTCTACCAATGACTTAGAGCAAACACAATTTAGTGTGGGTAATAATGGACAGATTAACCAAGTCTGCTCACTTTTTGCCTATGCGCAAGGACTACTCCCTGGACAAACTAGCTGAGTTATATGTTAGAGAGATAGTTCGGTTACATGGAGTTCCATTGTCCATTGTATCCAATAGAGCCCAAGGTTTACATTAAAGTTCTGGGGTAAGCAATAGGAAGCTCTTAGTACAAAGCTACTGTTTAACACTGCATTTCATCCTCAAACAGATGGGCAGTTAGAGATGGTCATCCAGATTTTGGAGGATATGCTTCGGGCATGTATGTTTGAGCTAGAAGGCAGTTAGGATAGATATATTGCACTAGCAGAGTTTTTTTGTAACAACAGCTACCAATCAAGTATCAAGATAACACCTTATGAAGCACTTTACGGTAGAAAGAGCTGCAATCCAATTTGTTAGACAGAACTTAGTGAGCACAAGGTAATTGGGCCAGATCTGGTAAGGGATATAGAAATGAAGGTTAAGCTCATCAAGACAAGACTCAAAGAAGCTTTAGATTGCCAGAAATCCTATGCAGACTTAAAGAGGAAGGACATTAAGTAAGAGGTTGGCGACAAGGTGTTTCTTAAGGTATCATCATGGAAGAAGGTTATGAGATTTAAGAAGAAGGTAAGTTAAGCTCTAGGTTTATTAAGCCGTACGAAATCACCAAACGTATTGGTCTAGTAACCTATCGCTTAGCTTTACCACCAGAGCTGGATAAAACTTATAACGTCTTTTATATGTCGATGTTAAAGAGATACAGATCAGATCTATCGCATGTGCAACCAGCAAAAAATGTCGAGTTGGAACCAAATTTAACATATGAAGAAGAACCAGTTCAGATTCTGGCAGGAGAGATCAAAGAGTTGAGAACAAGAAAATTCCATTGGTCAAGGTCCTTTGGCGAAATCACAAAGTTGAAGAAGCCACTTGGGAATAAGAAGATGTTATGCGCCAATAATATCCTCAGCTGTTCTCATATCAGTGAGCTTCGGGATGAAGCCTTTTTGGTAAGGTGAGTAGAATTGTCACGCTTGCCTTTCATTTAATAGCGATTTATGGGTTATAGTATATTAATAGTGTCTTTGTCAGGAGTCCTAGATCTCGAGGCGTAGGAGCATTAGAGTTGACCTCGGAATTTGCGCTAGCATTAGAAAGATGACAAGGTATAACCTAAATTTGGTATTGAGTCTTGTTGGGTCACATAGTAGTAATTGGGTTCTTGAGTTTAAGAAAAGAAAGTTTGAGTTAGGCTAAAACTAAATAAATCCCCTTATGCATGTAGTGGTTAAGAGAAGGAATGATTATTAGGTCAAAGCCCACTAACTAAATATAATATATGGCCCATAACCATCAAAATATCTTCTTATTTTCTACAAGGCTCTAAACACTTCCATTCCATCTTTCTCTTCTCTCTTTGCCGACTCTCTATCCTTCATCTTTTTTTTTTCATTTTCTCTTCTTCCATTAACTCCATTGTTATCATCTTCAACTTCAATCCCTCATCTCTTCATCAACCGACTGGCCCTCTCATCAAGTATAAAGGAAGATTCTTCAAGTTAGATCATCTAAAAGTCTTAAGAAAAGAAGGTAAGAGATAGTAAGATGTTAGGGTTTATCTCTCTTTTATAGTTAAGTTAAAACCTGTAAGAGATCAAGTGAGGTTTAAGTTGATTTCTTACTAAGTTAAGGCTAGATCAAATAGTGGTGTTAATGTTTGAGTAAAAATAGAAACCCTAGGTAGAGTAAGTTAGGGTTTGAGTTAATTCTTTTAAATAAAAGCTAATATATGTGATTTTATAGGAGATCTTGAAGCTAAAGCCAAGGATAAAGGCAAGGAGATCGCGTAGCTTGGTGGAAAGCTTTAAACCCTAAGGTTTGGTACTTTAACCACCTTTATTTTATAATGTTTTCAAGTTTCCTAAATGTTGTGTGGATTTCTCATGCTTCTTTTGATGATTTGTTTAAACTATAGTCAAAATGATGATTTAGTTTTAAAGAAAAGTATGACTCATGATTTTTAAATGATTTTCCTCTATAAAAGTTTTAAAATTTGGAAATGAGTTTTAAAGTAATTTTGTAGTCTCAAATGTGTTTAAAATGCTCTAGGAACAAGTTGATTTGATTGTATGAGTGAAAATTTATATTGATTTCCGTAAGGAATATGCAGTCTGAGTAGTAAATGGTCGCGCCAGCGACGTTGACTTCTCGCGTGCGACTATTTCGCTAAATCAAATGTTCAGGTTCGGTTCGGTATAAGGGCAAACCGACACAAATCGAAAATTGATAAGAAAAAATCAAAACCTAACCGAACCTCTTGGAAACCAAACCGAATCGATATTATCGATTCGGTTCGATTCACGGTTAAAACCGAATTTTAAAATTAGTTAATAAATCAGGTTTAAAACGACTACATTTTGATATAAAACGACTACGTTTTGACGAAAATCAACTATTTTTATGCTTATCGGTTCTGTTCAGTTCGATTCGATTTTGAACTAGCCGAACCGAGTTTTTTACTGATAATAACCGAAAACTGAAAATAACCGAAATTTTGGTTCGGTTCGGTTTACGGTTTGATTTTTGGTTTGCAGTTTTTTTGAACACCCCTAAGGTTAACTATTCATTCATTATAAAATATTGTAATAATTGTAAATTTATTCTATTAGATTAGCGAGATTTTAGGATTCTTATTGTATAAAGTTCATCTTTTGGTTCAATGAAATCATTCAAGAAGCATATATTATCTTTCTTCTTTACACACCTTTATGGTAGTATGTATTTTCTTTGATTTTTAAGTACTTGTTGCAGTATTTGTGATAGTGCACATTTATATTCTTTGTGGGTTGATTTCCCTTTTATCAAAATGAAGTCTCCTTAAACTAATTTTGAGATATGTATTTCAATTTTGTGGAGACATTTCAAATATATGCACGAAATTTAGTCATACATGTACAAAAATGTTGAATTTTAGATGTTTGTTAAATAAAAACACAACTTTTACATTTTATGCTTCAAATGTTTCTCGAAAATTGGTGTCAGCAATAATTAAATATATTCACCTCTCTACTTTAGATGTTGGAAAACATTATTACTTCTCACTTTAAAAACCAAACTCCACATGCTACATTTACATAATTAATTTTTTCGGGAAAGTGAATTTGCGGGTTTTTTGGGGACTTTTTGACCAAAATTATAGTCAAACTACTTTCTTAATCTACTATAAAAGTAGTTTTTTTTTTTCTAAATAAATAGAACAGAAGAAGTATATATAAATGAGGTAATTCCTTGATGTCTTTTGTTTTTTCTTTTACTTTAAAAATGATAAATCGGATGGATCACAGTTTTTAACTTTATATTATAAATTAACTATGTATCCAATTCTCCTTATATGGTTAACCATATAACCCTATAATAATTCTAGTCTTACAAATTACATATTAATAAAAGATTAATAGAAATTAATCATGTGTTAATTTTTCATCCATATTTATTTCTTGAAGAAAGTTTGGCAATTCACGGCATTTTTGGACATTTTCTTCATTAGGCCCAAAATTTGTATTAGATAAGTAAACTCGGTTTTTGGTCTTTGATGAGTTGTAAATTAATTGTATTTGACTTGATCAAACTAGAAACAAAATTGGATTTGAATTGTTATTAGATAAGTTGTAAATTAGTTGTATTTGACTTGGTCAAATTAGAAGCAAATTTGAATTTCAATTTGAATTGTTATTAGGCAAGTTGTAAATTAGTTGTATTTGACTTGGTCAAATTAGAAGCAAATTTGAATTTGAATTTGAATTGTTATTAGACAAGTTGTAAATTAGTTGTATTTGACTTGGTCAAATTAGAAACAAATTTGAATTGTTATTAGACAAGTTGTAAATTGGTTGTATTTGACTTGGTCAAATTAGAAGTAAATTTGAATTTGAATTGTTATTAGACAAGTTGTAAATTGGTTGTATTTGACTTGGTTAAATTAGAAGCAAATTTGAATTTGAATTTGAATTGTTATCGGACAAGTTGTAAATTGCTTGTATTTGACTTGGTTAAATTAGAAGCAAATTTGCATTTGAATTATTATTAGACAACTAAGTAATGGTTGGTAAAACATAAAAAAATATGTTAACCGAGTTATACCCCTATATATATATATGTAATCAGAATTGAGAAAGTTTGTTCTGAAATAGAATTTGGGTGATTAGCTTCAACAAGCCTTAATACATAAGGGATTTTGGGTTGTGAGATTTTTGTGTGGAGTAGAATTCTTGGTTTTCTAGGCTCTAATGTATTTGGGACTTCGAATATGCAGCCCTTTTAGGTAGAATATGCAGCCTCATAATTCTTTCAATAAGAGTTGTGAGGCTTCATATTCTACCTAAAAAAGGGTTACATAAGCACAATTAGCAGACAATAAACTGCTACATACACTCCTCTCTGGTAAGGAACTGTAAGTTACAACTATTTGTTCTAATGGTTCTCAAGGAATTCTGATTAATGGAGTAAAGATTATAGCACCTGATAAATTTTCATCAAAGCAGTTCATAGTTCATGAGATTTCTTATTTGGATACATTAGGATAACAATGTAACCCTATAATATATTCTAGTTTTACTTTGTTTTTCCTTTATTTTTCTTGTTTTAATTCATGTTTTTTATCTTTATATCAGAGGAGCAAAATCCTAGTTCTTCCTATTTTTCAAAACCTTTTGTAAATCCTAATCTCCTGTTTGATTGCGGTTTGTGGATGGTTTACTACTTAAAAAAAAACCGATTTGCGCCTTGACAAGTATGTCAATTCTGATTCAAAAGCACGGATTTCCTCTTCCGATTTGCTCCTCTGTTCAGTTATGAATGTATTCATTGCAACTTCGCGACCACGTGGTAATTTTCCCCAATAATCATCACCAAAACGCCCT
>CATIWJ010115471.1:0-28808 GCA_949640765.1 Croton laevigatus | reverse complement strand
TTAAATATTATGGAATAGGTTTTATTGGTTTGATTAAATAATTTTGGAATAGATTTGGTTTGGTTCATGCTTTAAACCACATAGGTTTGAACCAGAAAATCACATATTAATGAAGGAGTTACACATTTCGGTTTTTGGCCGAACCAATAAAATCGGTTCGGTTTTCGGTCGGTTTTACACTGTTTCGATTCGGCGTTCGGTCCCATCTTTTCGATTCGGTTTTACCCTCGGTTTGGTCTTATCGGTTCGGTTCGGTCACCAAAAACAAGCCGCTTTCTAAATAAATCTTCTTAGAGATAGTTGTTTTAAACTTTACTTGTCATTTTAGAAAAAAAAAAGATCATAACTTCATACATACCAAAATATTTAGTACATCTGATGGGCTTTTTTTTTTTTTTTTTCATTTTCCCGATTTATTGTTTTTTTTAAAAAAAATAAGAATGAAGATTGTAGATACTAATAAATTTTAGGGTTAAATCTCCTTTTATTTTCCAAACCCTTAAAGAGAATCAATTTTTCTATGTTTGAATTGTAAAAGTATCACCAATACTAGTATTATCAATTGTCAATAATATATTACCTCCGTTCTTGAATTTTTGAGATTTTAGGACAAAATTCAGCCCCAAAATAATTGAGATTTTTGGGGTTATTTTTTTTTTTTTGAATTATGATAATATGTGAGGTCTATTTTTTATATTGAATGGATGTGAATTGTTTAATAAAAAAACGGAGCTAATATAATGAATTTTTGAAAAAAAAACATTCTATAATATATGTTTAACTGACTATTTATTTTCCGAGGATTTATTAGGTAAGTTGTGGGCTAAAAAAAAGAGATAATACATAGAAAAGAATTTTTTTTTTTTTTTTAAATTTAACCTGTATTGAAAAGAACATTAACTTTCTCTTTAAAATTTTAATGTGTGATCAAACCCTAAAAAAGATAGTGCTAAAAAGTATTTAATATGTTATTCTGTCTAAGTCTTAAAGTGACACCGGCGACATACCGGAGTCTTTAATATTTTTCCATTATTTGAAATAATTTTTGTCCTTTTAATAGACTAGTCAGTCCAAGTGATGGCTATCTAGCTGCCCCCTCCAAGGAGAAACAAGAATTCTCTTGGTTATACAACTTGGGTCGTCACTGGTTTTAGAATATTGATTGCTATATTTTTTTTTTCCCACTTTGTGCGTAAATATTTTAAAATAAACACCGGGCTTAATAGTTCATGTCATATCTCGATCCTACCGCCGTTTAATAATTTTAGATGAGATCATGCTCTCAAACACTAGATAGACAATAAAAAAACAATTGTAAAATCAAAGTACTGTTACATTTTAAAGCAGCCATATGTTTGGTTAATAGAATTGGACCACTGGCGGCCCCTATGGCTGTGAAATGAAAAGAAGATGGAGAAGAGACCGGTTTAAGTTGTCTTCAAAATGGAAAGTTGAGTGTTTTTTGACCGTTGAATATTCTAGCATCCTTTGTTTTACTTGCACCCGACACGAAACATTAACAAAATACAAACACTCGATACATTAACCAAACCAAAACATTTGGTAGATATCCACTCTTTTTAATTCAATGTAAGGTTATAATAATTCTACCACGAGGATTTGTTTTTTCTCCTAGCTTAAACCAATTTCAAATAACAAAATTAATTTACATGCCTACAAACATAATCTTAGCATCAAGAGTCTATTCAGTTCTTATATTATAAGGGTGAAGCTATTGTGACGTCCTCGTCACATGCCCACCACCTCTTTTTAATTTTTCTTTAAAAATAAAATCATAGATTGTCTGTATTTAGTTCCGAAATCAATTTTAGAGGGTCGCAGTTTACAGATTTAACTCTATTTAAAAAATATTATATAAAATAATTAGAATCGTTGATATTTAACGGTATCAACGATTCTACTTATTTTATACTATATTTTTAAACATGATCAAATCTGTAAACTATGACCGTCTATAATCAATCTCAGAACTAAATACAAATAATTTATGATTTTAATTTTTAAAAAAAAAAGACGATCTTATATGCGGACGCCACATACCACACTCACCCATACTATAATTATGTTTAGTTAACAGTTTTTCAAATAACTTTTGACATTTTGACTAATCAAACATTTTCTTTATATAGAAAACTATCATTTTTTGCTATGTTCAATTTATATAAACAAATTTAGCTTAAATAATAATAATCTGGATTAGAAAGTTAAAAGACTAAATTAGTCTCCTCACAAATAAATTGTAAGAGAATGAGCATCCACAGTGATGCTCAACCAATAAGATTGAAATTGGAAACCATTGTATAGGGCCATCTAGATGAAATACGAGATTCAAAAAATGAGATAAGATTTAATTGACACATCTAACAGTAATTATTTTTTAAATTTTATAATATTTTGTATGATCAAATTAATTTCTGATTTTCACTTTCATTTTATTAATATTGTAAGACCACTAAATAAGATAGAAATTGAAACTTATTGTTGGATGACAATTTCAATTCTCTATTAATCTCATGGAGCCCACAAGATAAGATTGAACAACTCAACCGTGGATGCTTTTAGAATAATAGATTGGCATATTAAAATAGTTATAACTAAATTTTTATGGAAAAACAGTTTTTTACCTAAATTGATTTGTGAAACAATCCCAACGGAGCTAGTTTTGACAAACACGACCTAAGCTCAACTTCAATTAAAATCTTCAATAGCTGATTTCGCCTCTAATCAAACCCCCCATAGGCCATGGCTAAAGCAATAGCATGTCTACAAGAAACAATGCTTAGAGCTGCCTTTTGGCCTCAACAACTAAATTCAAGTTTCAGTCCAGAATAATGAGCAATATTGAGATGCTTTTTATTAATAAAAGTATTAATTTCAACAATGATAGGAAAACCTGAAACTGATTCAACTTTACATCTTCTGTCAACAATTTCTATACACATCCTTTTAACACCAGGGAACCTGAATCCTCGTTTGTCAAATACCCCAGTTAAGTGAATGCCATCATTTTCCCAATGATGAGACCTGTTGTCACCCCAACGCCAAAATATTTAAGATTTTATTCCCTGATGATTACCCAAGTGTTTCGATTCTCGAATTACACCATCTTGTATTTGACCTGTACACATTGGCGCATTGCTGCAGCAAATTATCGGGTTTCAAAGCTGGCTGCGGAGAAAATTGCTTTTGTCAATATCCCTACGCAGCAGATTGCAATGTCACTTCCCCTGCAACAGTTGGTTGATACTCTGCACAAGCTTCCGGAGTGTCTTCTTCGCTTGGTGGAACCAACTGCCAAAAGAGTGGTAGATATGTATCCCACTCCTTGAGAATTGTAGCACCTTTACCGCTCCCAGCTTTTTCCTTCACCAATGATGCATTTAAAGTTACAATCCTTGAGATTAAAACGAACTGCTTGTAGCAAAGTTTGGCATTATTATTGCTAGTAAAACTTTTAAACCCAAAAATAGGTAAGAGTTTTAGATCAATGGATACGAGCCTTTCGCAAATGGGTTTTTCATGAACCTCAAAACTGATTTTGGAAGAAGCTAATATTGACCACATTTTCCAAAATTGCTAGGGCATATAAAAACCTAATTGGAAAAAGCTAAATCTGTGTTGGCTGTTTTTCATCCAAACAGTCAGCAACAGTAATGTCAAATAAACTCCTAGGAAAAATTTGAAGTATCCTGCTTTCACAACATAAATGATTTGAAGTGTGCAAATGCATGGTTGATAAAAAATATTGTTCAAGATCTCCACATATAAATAAAGAGTGTTCAGTTGACTTACAACATGAGCTTCAATTAAGCTCTTTAGTTGCATTTGGCCAACAGGAGCAGTCACTCGTTGAACCTTCACTATTTCTCTGTTCACCTATTCAGAGTGAAACAGCAATATTATTAAAGAATGTGATATTGAATATCTGAATCAAAATACGACATGCATAGAATAAAAATAGCAAAAACACCACATAAATCACAGGTAGGCCATAGTTTTATAAAAGTAGTTTACGAAAAGCAATTCAATCACGATGCTAACGGGCAATGAAAAGGCACAATAAAAACAAAGAAAGGAATTTAATGGTTTAGCAAGTTGGCTGTCGCCACAGAACCAACTATGCTTTTCACTGTGAATTATGGATGACACATATTATCCAACTGCAAGAGCAAAGGCTTAGGTAATAGTAATACTCCCAATTGTTCTCAAAATATAAATAAATAATACTAGCAAATTCCTAGAGTTCAACCAATAGCATCTCAACCCCATTAACCTATTTGCTTGAATAGTGAGAACATGAGAGGCACATGTCCAGCAGTTTTCCCATATTATATTTTGAGAGGCACATGTCAAGCACATATACACGCATTTTAAATTACAATTGGAAAGATGTACGTGTATCCATATTTAAGACAAAACAATTGCTGAGGATGATTTCACACTTGATACTTACCTCAAGAACTAATATAACCAAGAAGTGATAAATCATTAGCAAGAGTGAAAAGAAAAAGATGGTATAGAATCAGCACAAACCTTGGGCATCAGTGTATCATCCTCATCAAGAATGTATGTCAAGCCTCCAGTCATCCCAGCTGCTACATTTCTACCCACTCTGTAATTTAAAAATGCAAAAATGAGACTCAGAATTCCAAATTTTCCTATCTTTTGCTTGATCACAAACAAATAGACAAGTTAAAGATCTATCACTCACTTTCCAAGAACCACCACGCAACCACCAGTCATATACTCGCAACAATGGTCTCCAGTTCCTTCAACAACGGCCTCAGCAAGTGAATTTCTGACAGCAAAGCGCTCCCCAGCTTTCCCTCTAACAAATACTTGACCACCTGTTGCACCATACAGGCAGGTATTCCCAACTATAGTTGCATCCTCAGGGCAAAACCCAACATTCTCCTTGGGAACTACAACCACTTCTCCACCAGCCATACCCTTATAGAATATAAAATTTCAGTTTCAGAAATCATATTCAAATACTAGGCTTGACATAATAGATTAGCGTATCACAGTAACTTTCATGAATATATCAGCAACAAGTTTGATTCCGACATCAGATTCCAACTCATTAAACAATGCATAGAGAGATTTTATCAAACCTTTCCCACATAATCATTAGCCTCCCCAACCAGCCGAATGTTCATTCCAGGTGTCAAAAAGCATGCAAATGACTGACCAGCACTCCCAGTAAACCTGATGATAAGCAAAGCACTCTTTTAGTTTTCACTAAAAAGAAATTAAAAAAAAAGAAAGATTACCTGTTACAATATTATGCTTGATATCCATAAGCCAGTACTTACGTAATGTTCAGCTGCCCAGCAAAACCAGTGTCCCCGTATTTCTTTGCAATCGCTCCTGCCACACGTCCGCAAACAGCACGGTCCACATTGTATATCTTTATAGTTTTATCGACAACTTTTTCATTCTCAATAGCATCTGAGATCTGTAAAGATTAAAGACATGCATCTCACAAGTTAGACCACAGGTGAGCAAAGTACTTTGCAGAGATGATAGCATGTAGAATGGAAAAAACAATCTATCTATGAAGTAGATAACTCATACAACAATTAAGATAGATGAGTTACCAAGGATAGTTGTAATATTTATTTATGAAGCAGCTAACTTATTGACAACCAAGATAGTAATAACAAATTATCCATGAGATAGCTAACTGATTCAACAATAAAGACAGACAGGGAACCAAGTAGTTAACTTCTTAATTGCATGTTTGTGGCTTCTTTCACAATGAGTTGCTTCATTTCATATTGAACCAGGTTTTACTTTTAACGAAAAAAATATAGGGGCATATACCTTTTTGCATTAGTCATTAGGTAAGATCTGTCATATAGCATACAAGTCTAAGTTATAAAAAAATATATATATATTTTCACAGCACAGGCAGTATTCATACAAGAAAAGACTAATTTAAGTGATATATTTCTACTACATTCTTCTTTCTCCATGAGAACATTAAATAGATTTAAAGGGTCCCTTTAAATTTGACAAATGGAAACAGCAATCTTACATAGCCATGATAATGGAACTATTATGTAAACCTATGGAATCTCTCGCCCGTCAATTAGTAAAATTGAAAGAAAAAGGCACTCTCCACATGCAAAGGAACAAAAGGTATAACCGACATTTACTCCTGAATATCTTGGCTATATATATACACACACAAACACATACAATTGCCACACCAAGGCACTCCCCCAAGGGACAAAGGCCATAACCAAATTTCACCCCCTGAATAGTGTGGCAGGTAACAATTGAATCTATAAATGCTAAACTAGTAATAATCAAACATGTACAATTTATCACCTCTGGATCTGCCAGTAAAACATCATCCAACACAGGGCCATTGCTATGAACATCTTGATTCCTGATCTCGGTGCTGCTCCATTTCGGAAATCCAACACTCTGAAAATAGAAATGATCTTACAGATTTGCAAGAGAAATATACCAGCCCACAACAGCAAAAACTCATTACAGTAAGTCAAGGTGCTATTTAAATACATACTGAAAGTATATAACTGAGATCAAGATGCTGAGTTTTCACTAGAGAAATATCTCTGGGTCGCAATATATCAGTTCGTCCAATAATATCATCCAGCTTCTCATAACCCAACTGTGCTAGCATTCCTCTTACCTGCAGAATATAAGGAGTATCGATTAACTTGAAAGACATCATTGATGAAAAGCAGAAGAAAATTCTTGTCAAACTTATTTAGAAAATGCCAATCCAAAGACCAAAGAACATCAGCAGGGAGATTACCTCCTCAGCAACATACAAAAAGTAATTAACAAGATCTCCAGGCACACCAGGAAAACGTGCACGTAGTTCTTCTCTCTAAAGTGAATACAATAGGAAAGACATTAATTACAGAACACAAATACGTCAGCTACAAATCAAACGAAAAGGTTTTTTTGCTACCTGACTGGCAACACCAACAGGGCAATTGTTTGTATGACAAATGCGAGCCATAATACATCCAGTAGCAATCATTGCAACCGAACCAAATCCATACTCATCAGCACCCATTGCTGCAGCCATCATAACATCAACTCCACTTCTTAAGCCCCCATCAACTCTAAGTATTACCCTTTCTCTGAGTCCATTTGAAATGAGAATCTACAAAAAATTATCATTAACGAAAAAGCATGTAAAATGAAAGTAAAATCAATTTAAGGAGCCACATCTAATTCACACAACACGTGTAATAACCTGGTGAGTTTCAGTAAGTCCAAGTTCCCAAGGACCACCAGCATGCTTAATGGAGCTTATAGGGCTAGCTCCTGTTCCACCATCATGTCCTGATATCTGCAAAGCCAACTCAAAATATGATTATTCACTCTCCTGTATGTATCAAAAATGTTTATTTTACTTTTGTGGCATTTCAACCGTCTATGCCAAAATGCAAATAATAGAATATAATCATTTTCGAGGGGAAAAATAGATCTATTTGATGCAAAAGAACAGGTATTGGTGGAATATCCAGAAATTCAAATTTAAATATAGGAAGTAACAGGCTTAGGAAAAAATAAAGTTACACTGAACTGAAAGAAAGCAGAGAAGGGTACTAATTTATAAATGAGGTTAGGTTAAAGGTTCCAGCCAGAAATGATATATGATTAAGGGTATTAATTCAAGTATAAATATTGTTAAGTTTTCACTTTTTTGAAGTAAATGAAGAGAGAACAGGACTAAACCAAGAGATACAATCTAAAACAAGGAATTAAAACTGTTGGGACATTGTGATGGGGGTTTTGGGGTAGGGCTGGGGGTGTGCATGTGCATATCATATACCATTTGCTTAATGGGAAAAACGGAGAATACACCCTCCAGTCAAACACTAAAAATTTTCTTTTTTGCCTCAATGAGAAATATTTGCAAGAAGAATGAAGTAAAGGTTGCTTCAAACAGAAACTTGGTTTAGAAGTTTACAGACAAAACACCAAAGATTAGACCTCAACAGAAGAAAAATAAAATAAATCCAGAGTTGATACCTGTATAATATCAGCATTACCCTTCGCAACCCCAGAAGCAACTGTACCAATACCAGCTTCTGCCACAAGCTTCACAGACACCTTAGCCTTAGGATTCACCTATGTGATTGGTGGATATTGGATATGTTACTGAAATTGGGAGAATGAATTTTTTTATAACTAAAACATATTCAAGGTAGAGCAAAAGTTACCTGATGAAGATCATAAATCAGTTGAGCAAGATCTTCAATGGAATATATATCATGGTGCGGGGGAGGAGAAATAAGTGGAACCCCAGGTTTAGAATTTCTCAACCGCGCAATATATGCACTAACTTTCTTCCCAGGCAATTGGCCGCCTTCACCAGGCTTGGCACCTTGTGCAATTTTGATTTCTAACTGATCTGCATTGGCCAAGAATGTTGGAGTGACACCAAAACGTCCTGAGGCAACCTGAAGAAGATTCAACCAGATTGATAAAGCAGTGGGCATAAAGAACTTTCTAGGTGAAAAATACTTGCTTAACCAGCTTTAATGAAGACTTGTTTACTATTCCTATGTCAATCAAATTTTTTAGCCATACTAGGACTGTAAATTAGATGAGCCGTTCATGAGCTACTCGGAGCTCAGCTGGATTTAAGCTCGTTCAAAAATCAAATGAGCCAGCTCGATAACTAAATGAGCCGTTAACGAGCCGAAATTTCAAGCTCGTTAATGGCTCGTTTAATTTTATTTTTGCCTAAAATATGTATTAAACCAATGTTTTTAGTTCGGAATTTCATATTTATGTAATATAATAACTAATGCTTAAAAAATAATTTGTATCTAAATATCCACCCATAATCTCTTTCTTTTTCTTCTTTAGGGTTTTATAGAAAACGAGCCGCTTGCGAGCTATTTGAGGCTCAGCTCGATAAAAGCTTGTTCGAAAACTAAACGAGCCGAGCTTGAGCTTGGCAATACTCCTCTCAGCTCGGCTCGTTTACATACACTTCCTATCAGGTTATCAATGGTTATTTCCTATGGTTTGCACATGGATTTACAGAAGTGATTCTGAAATACAAGTTCATTTGTGTGACCTGCTTAATGGCACTTGTAGCAGTATCGCCATTTTGAAGGCCTTTGAGATGCGGCAATGTTGGAGAATAACCATCAACAACATCTGAAAGCGGACTCCAACGAATCGGATCCTACAAGAAAATAATATTGCAAAAATCAACGTCTGGAAGACATGTTTACTGATCAATCCCATGCAGAAGGAGCCAAATTTTATTTTAGATTGTGCATTTAATGCATATGCATTTGTGCTTATCTCCATAGATGGCAGTGGCAGATATAAGCCAGTGCACTACCCCTGCCCCTGCCACATCCCTACCGCGCTTCTTCATTTTTGGCTTTGCCACTCATAGGTAGATAACAGATAGAAAGATAGCGGACTACCTCACCACCTTCTCCCGAATTAGACTTTCCACCTATTCTGTTCATTGCAATGGCAATTGCTTCATGAGTTTCCCTCGAAATAGCCCCAAGCGACATTCCACCAGTGCAAAACCGTTGGACAATGGATGTAGCAGGTTCAACCTTTCTAACTGGGATTGGCGCCCGATCACTCTTGAACTCCAAAAGGTCACGAAGAACCTGTTGGCATGCTTAAAGATGTCATTTAAATAGCCATAAGATGTAGGAGGAGAGGAGATAAAAGATACATCACATAAGTCAGACGTGAAAGGAAATAATTGATTTGATCTCTCACATTCACAGGTCTGTTAGCTATATGCTGCTGATAGATAGCATATGCACTTTCACTTTTTTGCCTCACAGCTTTATGGAGCAGTTTTGACATCTCTGGATTGTTTCCATGATACTCCCCTGTTACATGTTAGCATGGGTATAAGTCTTCTGAATACATTAAGTTGAACATGAATTAGAAAAGAGAAAATTCAATGCTGCTAAAATTCTAAAATTTCAGATTTTAGCATGTATATATTTATAACTATCTGGTGAAGTTTAGGGGTATAAGGATCACTACAAATTTTCATTTTCATAAAATATTAACTAAAATTTCAACCAGTTTTTCATAGACAGAATTGAACTTTGAGTCAAAACTCTATGACGCACTAATCCCAATTCATAACCAAAAAAGAAGTAACCTATGGCTCTGCATGATAACAAATGGATTCCAAAGAATTGAGGAATTCACTTCAAATTCCACATTTGCATGTTTGGTTTGAAAAGAAGATGCTCATTTTGCTTCCATGAATTCAAGTTTATGGAATTCAACAGAACTGAACCCAAATCTACCATGAAATAATTCTACACTTCAACATTTACACCAGCAAATGATCAAGTTAGAACACATTTCTCAACAAGCATACCTCCAGGTCTGAACACTATAAATCCAAAGTTTTCCAATCTTTTAGCTGTGTCCTCTGAAAAAGCCTTTACCCAGAAAGACAGCGACTCCCTTGCCAACTGAAAAAAATTAAAGGCTTAAAAAACAAATAAAAATAACAGAAAGATGGAAAATAAAAGATGCCAGAACTGATGGAAATAGCTTATAATCTGATTTTAATTTAAAATGAACCCAGACTAATTCCAACACCGAATGTGTTTCTCCGTTTGCAGTCACTTTTACGCTTGTCAGCAGTGTTTATTCTTGGTAGCATGTTATGATCATATTGACTAATTTTATTTTTTACTTAGATTAGGATAAAATCCAGGTTACTAGATTCTTCTAAAAGTAATCGTCGCTAGGTTTTTAATAATTTGAAAGCTATACTTGGTACGGTGCGTTTTAGGTTAAGTGGCTTAGGAGACGTAGGCTATTATAAATAGCAGGGAATAGAAGAGAATTGTATCGATTGTCATTGTTAATGGAATGAATGAACTTTCTCCCTCCTGATTCTGTTTCTCTCTCTGCAATTTCTCTCCCTGATTCTTTCTCTCTATCTTATGTTCTTCTGGAATCCTCTCTCTCTCTCCCCCTCTCTGAATTATTTCTAATTCTCTCATAAACCCTAGAAATCTATAAAGAATCATAACAATACTGTTATCAACAATTTAAATTTTAACATATTTTACATCCAGTATAACTCAGAAATCTTTGTGATAATAGAGAAAAGGGGGGAAAAGAAGGTGAAACAAAACACTGTTATCGGTTTATCATATCACCATAAGCAAAGAACTCAGGGAGGAAAACTAATTTGCAAATCAATTGTAACTAGATATTAAGCTAAGGTTATGGTCAGTTGTAATGATTAAAAAAAAGTGGCTAAAATTGCAAAAATGCATAATTGTTTTGGTCACTCTTTAAAATTTTGGAATAGCATAATGGTATATGTAACTGAATATGTCACTCCTGAACTAACAAACCTCATGCCACACGGCCCCTGATTTCAAATTAAAAGCCCAAAGTCCACTCAAGATCCTGATACATAAACTGCATGTCATGCCGGGCACATATAGAGCAAAGTACAGTATCTCCTTATGAGTAATTCTCCACTCTATTAAAGAACCTGAACCTATTATTAACACTAGGCACATAAAGAGACATTTTACGTGATCAAAAGGGTACATACTAGCTCAATCATATCAACTTCAGATCAAGCATAAATAAGTTCTAATGAGATGATCATATGTTGGTATTGCAATCCACTTCTCTATCTTTATTTTTAGAACTTAAATGAAGCTTTTGAAAGGTGTTCAGAATTACAGCAGAGTACAGCAATTCAGTATAGCATTTGCCTTTTTATATTCAAAGCAGTTGCACTACACTAATAAATTCTACCCACCAAAGTAATGTTTCACAACCACGAACATAAACACAAGAAAATACAGAAGTCTTTAAATCATAAGTTGAAATGTAGATTCTTAAATGGAAAATGGATGTACAAGGCCAATGAATAAAAACCCAATTATAAATCTTATAAAGAGTCCTCAAACTGACTTCAATTCTGATCACATCCATAAATTCAGAATATCAGCAAATGTGAAAATAGATATATCATTAGTGCCTATTAGACATGAGCATAATTCTTTTTTTCTCCTACCTCATCAAAAGTTGCCCCTCCAATTTTTGACACACTCCCACAGAATGCTAGATCAACAACCTCCTGCCCTAAACCGTAAATCTCAAATATCTGGGCACCACAGTAGCTATATATAGGAAATAAACAAGTCAAACAATGGAAAATAAGAATCTGACAAATTTGGTAGAAAGAGAGAGAGTGATATTTTCAAATACCTTGAAAGCAATGAAATTCCCATCTTCGAAAGGATTTTCATGAGACCCGATTTAACTGCCTGGAACAGTAAGGAATAATCAGTACAGTACACTCCCACATATATTCATGTAAAATGCAGAGTTGCATCACTTCAGAAACAGAAATCATATTCCTTGAGTAGTCAAACTACTGAATAATCTAAAATAAAACAAAGAAAGGAAATAGACATTCCAAGTAAAAGAATCATTTTCTGAAAACAGTGCTAACCTTGCAAAAATTCTTTTGAGCCTGCTCAATTGTTACAGTAGGCATCTTGCCGTTCCGCATAAGATTCACAGTCTTATTGCTCAGACGCCACTGGCGGCATGTTTCCAATGCCAAATACGGACATACAGCACTGGAAGATTATTTTAACATCAATAAGAATGTTCATTTTGCACCAAAAAGACTAGCAAGATAGCACTCAAATATGAAATATTGCATAAGCAAGAAGTGGTAGGTGCAGCAATAATACGAGAGCAACATCAAATTTTGTAAAGTTGAATATGGAGCTGTCACGAGATCTTTCTGTTGAATGGAAAAGTAAAGTTTCCGAAGTATTAAAATGGAAGCAATGTTTACTACAGTTCAGTGAATGACCTCCAAGAAAATAACCAAATCCCAGTGAAAGACGAAATATTCTCTTTTACCCTTATTAAGAAAAGATAATAATTATGAGAATTTGCTTAAGGTCATAATATTATATCCTCAAAATAACTTTGGATACACTTGTATCCACCCTCTGTTGGCATAAACAGAATTGAACGACAGTAACAGAACAATAATTTAGAAATGTTCCAATTAAAAAGAAAATATAACCTTGCACCATATCCAATCAAACACGCAAAATGATGAGTACTGAAGCACTGTGCAGTGTCTGCTATAATGGAAGTTGACATTCGCAAACCATTCTGAATAAGATGTTGATGAACAGCACCAACAGCAAGAAGAACTGGAATCGCAGGCCGAGTTGGCTCCTGAGAGGGAGGAAAGATAGTATGAATTCAGCAACAAAATAAAATGTTAAGCAAAGTGTCTCTCAGTGCTAGGAGAAGGAAAGAAGGATTGGCATAGATAAGCAACTTTATAATTCCTCAAAGAAGCAAAGACAACAGAGGTAATACAGGTGATATCATAAAGCATCATATGCTCCAATGTGCGTGTGTGTAGAGAGAAGAACATGTGAAGATAGCATAATAGAAATAAACAAAGCATTGGGCCATATGATGCAATGAAAACTCCATCATCTGATATCAATTGGAAATCGTACAAATCCACACTACCAAACCAGTGTGTTTAATGATATGCTGAAGAATTCAATGTTCTGGACGAGCAAACCTAGTGTTCATCCTATCAATATTGCAGATAGCAGAGATATTTACAAAAAACAAGGATCAACACCCATGTACACCAAGCCTTCCAAGTTCCACACACACACACACAAAGGTGAAAATAGATTCCATTTTGCAAAACCATTCTTAAACAGACACTGAACGATCAGTAAACAAAAGAATAGTTGATGAGGCATTCAAATTCAGTAAAAGCTATTGATAAGGAAATCAAGCATGGATTAAAATGGAAAAAGAAAACACAATTAAGTGCAGAAAACAGCAATCCCTAGACAATCATACAACCACTTATAAAATATATGCTCTGAGAAGATACTGTCGATACAGAATAAATTTTGAGAAAATTTGAATATTCAAAAATGCTGGAATTTTATGTAATTGCGGAGTGAAAGAGGAACTGAATAGGAACTCACAAGCTCATCAGATCGGTCAGATAGTATAAGGAGTTGGGAACCATTTCGAACAGCTTCATCAGCAGCTTCACAAAGCCTAAATAATGTTTTTTCTAGGGTAGCCTCAACGCCCTTACGTATATCAAAGAAAATGGGTAGAACTTGAGGTTTTAACTGCGAATCCTTAAGCAATGCCTCAAGCTCTCCTTCATTCAATACAGGACTCGATAAAATAACCTGGCAGAGAACAACGAATTACTAATTTCATACAGAGAAATATAGGCTGCATTTTATTTCAACGAAAGACGCAAGAACCATCAATTAACCATTGAGTAGAAAGATTTATACAGCCATACCTGTGAAGCATTTTCTGGTCCAACTTCCAAAATGTTCCCTCGCTTCCCAATATTGACTTCAAGAGACATGACTAATCCTTCCCTAAGAGGGTCTATAGCAGGATTTGTAACCTGTGCAAATCCAATAAATAACATGAAAATAGTAAATTGACTTGAAGTAGTTTGGAATCATATCAGACCTTAAAAAACAAAAAACAGAAGTTACAGAGTTACCAAGAAACAGGATTAAAAAAACAAATAAAAATTTGCAAAAACAAGTGTAGCCCTAAAAATATAAAGATTATTCATATTGAACTTTATCTTGGGAAGATACGGCACAATCTGTCAGTGACATGTAAGAACGACTCTCTATCCAAGTTCCAGACAAGTTCTAAAAAGACTTGAGAAAATAAGAATCGAACAGTTCGCTGATTTCGTGTGTGCTAGGATACATAAAAAATAAGAATAGCACAGGTCAGAGAATTTCATGTGTGCTCAGATACACAATCAATGTTCTCATATGTGCTGAATTACAGCACGCAGGTGCCTAATAATGAGAAAGCGCATTATAACAATAGCAGAAAATAAGAACACATCAAACAAGCGCATGTATAATTTATGTCATTACAAACATTATCTGATACTTCAAGAAATGAATAATATTCAGTTTTTGAACAAATTGAAGTACTTTACTAGCATTCTCAAAATTTCATAGAGAGAAAAAAGGGAAAACAGGATTTTCTAAGAAACCTGTGCAAATCGCTGTTTGAAATAATCGAAAAGCATGTGTGGCTTTTGGGACAATATTGCCAATGGAATATCATCTCCCATGCAAAATGTAGGCTCCTTCCCCTGTGCAGCCATATTTTCAATAACCATTTGCACATCCTCACTAGAGTAGCCAAAAGCCCTGTACCGTGAAATTATAAATGGTGAGCTCTGGCCAAGATGGCGAATATTACAATAAACACACACAATACTATATACAATGTCTATCAATAAATGATGGAAGATCTTTTGGAAGAAATATGTAACGACAAATTGAAAATACAAGAACTGTTATAAGTTTAGGTAGCATGTGGCTTACAAAATGTGGGGAGAATAAAGGTATGACAATGAGATCCACACATGTTCAGTTTGTAAAACAAAAAGAGGTGAATCTTCAATGTCCAACTACTCACAATGTGAAATAAATTAAAAAGGAAATAAATCCTTGTTAACCAAAAAGTTACTACTGCTATTAACTTATTCCATGATGACCAATAATAAAAGATTTTCATGATCAATTCAGGTTTTTAAAAGAAACAAAAAATCATTTTTTATTAGCCCTTTAAGGCAATTAGCTTTGTAATGCCATCAATAACACAATGCCCATTTCTTGTTGAAATAAAAAAAAAAAAAAAAAAAGTTACTGCATAAATGATATGCTAAACAATTCAATTGAAACCAACAAACTTACTGTTGGCGGCGCAATATTGCTTCATTGTCCATACTAGTTGCTGAGAGGAAGTTTGCAGGCTTTAAAGATCGCAAATTTTCACTAACCCATTTCCCATATGGATTTGACAAAGCCACTTGCTTTTTAACTTCAGTATTCTCATAAACCTGAAAATGCAAACCCGTTAAGAATTTAAAGTAAAACTCTCCTTCAAAAAAAAAAAAAGTTCAAAATAACAATTGCGGAAAACAACTCCAAAGGAAAAACCAAACTGGAAGTAAACTGTTCAATCCAATTTGATTTGTACCAAGCAAATAATTCCTACTTAAACCCATGCTGCCACCAAGTATCCCAAATGGGCACATGCTTATACAGATACTAGAGCCCATTATTTTCTGTCCCGCTACACATAGAAGCATTACAGAAAAACATAAAATGTTATTCTGCGTGAGGAAGTGTTAACACCAAAATAAAGGAAAGCAGATGAATTTGATTTAGCATGATGGTTCTCCTCTTTACAATGAACCATTGATCAATATAAAAGACTGTACTGAACGATATTTCCAGTACATATCTGACCCCCTATCCTTCAAGTATTGTGCGGAATGACAGCATACTTACAGTCCCACAATAAAGACAAAAGTGTCAACTAGTAAGACTGGTAATAATAGGGCAGCATGTACTTCTAAGATGAAATATAAACCAATTTCACTTTGAATAACACAAAAACAAGTTAAATGGAATACTCTAGAGCAGAAGTTGTAAAGGGAAAGCCAGTAGAACAGGTTTAATGGTCAAAGAGTCCAGCAAGAACTACAAGTATTAATTCTTTGAAGGAAAAAAAAAAAAAAACAAGTACTACCAATGTTATTATGTTAATATCCCATTCTTATATCAAAAATTAAAACTAAAAATTAGGCAACCAACTCAAACCTGTCCACCAGGCAAATCCACAGCTATCATCATTCCTGGACCTAGACGGCCTTTCATTGTTACTTTTGATTCATCCATTGGTAGAACACCAACCTTGACAGTAAAAAGAAAGGTAAGTACATGACCGTCATCAATGAAACATAAAGAGAACAGCTTTAAAGAATTAAGATGAGCAGTTCACTAGATCCAAATAAAATGCATAGGACAAACAACCTGAGATATTTTTTCCACATGATAAATTATCATATAAGAAGCACAAAGCCAAATGAATTTTTCATATAAAACTATTTCAAGTTTATGTAAGCTCCTGCAGCATTATTTCAAATGTGAAAACTCCCTAGTTTAGGAACTTGAGTAGCAAAGAACAAATTCCAAACTCTTTGTTGGAATAAATGTACTTCAAATCATGGAAAATTGTTTGTAGTTATGTTGAATCCTATTACAAAAAATAAAGATTTTCTTCCATCATTCATACCATATATAAAAGCATGAAGAGTATGGAATTTCATTATACCAAGCATAGCTCAAATCTAGATTTTGTCCACAACACACCCCATTTTATTCCTAGAAGATCTTTAAGATATACCTCAAATAATCAATCTATATTAATTTATGTCTACATTCTCCGTGTAACAGATTGTTTGGGACCAAAATGTAGAAAACGTTTCAAAAGCTGCACCACAGCAAAAACCCTTTATGACATTCTCAAAGTCAGAAGTCTCTGAATGTGGCAGACAGCATATCATTCCACACTATTTGATAAATGGAGAAACACATAATGCATGATTCACTTCAAAAATGATCTATCTGCATGCTATTGAAAGATCAAGCAACTTAACATAAGTTGTAGTTGTAGTGAAGATATATGACGACAAGACATAGGCCTAGGGTTGTACTAATATATGATCAAATTGTATGAGCTTCCAATAAACCCAACTCAAGAGATATCCAAACATAACAATAAACCAAGGTGGACAATATTAGTCATAAATAAATGCCAAGAAGATTGGGGAATCACGTAACTACTAATCCATCAGTACAATTTAGGACCTGATAAAACCCAACACAAAAAACAATGACCAATTATATATTACTAACATAAAACAACATATTAACAGGATGGCAACAGGCCATTTTATATGAATCAATAGCATTGTGCTCCAATACCCACTATAATTTCAAGCCAGTATTTTCCACATTCCTATCACATGGAGCAGTCATAAGTCAAAAGAACACACCTCAGAAGCTACATAGACAAAATTGTCTACCGTCCGCCAATATCTAGCAGGCCGAAGTCCATTCCGATCAAGACAAGCACCGACTGTTTTTCCATCACTGTGCCATTTAGAGAGAAGAGCAACAATCAGAAAGGAGAATGACACCTGGGAAAAACAAATATACAACTAAACAACAGAAAGTAAAACAAATTGGCCTTCTAGGCCATCATACACACCAAAACACACAAGCACATGCATGGAAACTATACATGAATGTATATGAAGATGCGCATGCATACATAATCATCTATACCCTCATACGAAAAACAACAGAACTAAATTGTAGTTGCAGTTAGCTATATGAATCTTTTGTTTTAAATATCCGCCTCCGGTCTTATCAAGGTAATATCCATGTGAAGCAAACCAGTTGGAAACAATTTAAAACATTATTGTGGGAAGAAGTTTAAAGGGAAATTTCAAAAACCATTTTAAAAGCATTATAAATAGTCTATAGCTGCATAAATATAAAATAAAAAGTAGAGAAAGAAGAATAGTGTTAAATTCTAGAGAATAAGAAAAGCACTATAGTGTATCATGGCTGATTCCGAGAAAGTTGCATAAGTATTCCTATTATGTACCATTATAACAACACATTGTACATGTTGAAAATCTAGGCTTTGGGAGTCATTAGACAAATTTCATTATTAGTCATCAATTCATTAGTCAAATTTATTATTGCCAATTTATAATAAATTAGGCTTGCCTTATAGACAAAATAACTTAAAGTCAATTAGGTAAGTTCACATTCCTTATTATATGCCCTTTAAGTCTTTTATATTAGTTCAATGTGGGATAACCCCACACATTAACAGCATATAAGACATCATTGAAAAAGAAAGGAGAATGTAGCAGATGTTTTGTAATTAATTCTTATGAGAACAACAAAGAACAGATAATTTGACACTTGATTTCAAATACAACATACCCTATGTGCGCTCAAGCTATAATACATGCAAAAACTCCCGCATAAGCAAGCACAAACACTTTCAAGTTTCAACCTAATCTAGCTTAAGATGGATGAATTCAACCATGCTTGGCCTTTTATAATAAGTTGTCCCCACACTGTAAACCACCTAAGCATTGATTGCTCCTGTTGGAGTATACTACAATAAACATGAAAGACAGCACAACTATTTTTTAAGATGGCATCAGGCAAGGTGCATTCCTGTCACACATTTTTAAGTGCTTTCACAAAAGAGTGCCTCTCTTGTGTAAGTGCCTCTCTTGTGTAAGCCAATACATGATGTAATGTTTCTCTAATTTTCATATGTTACAGATGATAGAATCGCTTCCATGAACGTAGTAAGAACTTGGAACCACAAGTAAGCCCATGAAAATGTTACCTGAATAAGAGCAAAGCAGGACCATCCCAAGCTTCCATCTGACCCTTGTAGTAGTCATAAAAATCAACCACCTACAAAGAATCAAACTGATTCAGCATTCTCATATGAATTGCTTAAAATAATAACAAGGTATTAAAACTAAAATTAGCAATAATGCATCACTTCACAAATTAGATATTATTAAAGACAAAAGGCAAAATTAGTAACATTAGATTCAATTTACAACAAGAGAAAGAACCAACAATATTCAGATTAAAATAGCAAGAAACAAAGGTCAAAGATCTACGATTTGGTGTAGATGACGAAATGAGAATGGATTGTGAGCTAAGCCAAATAGATGATTTTTATAGTTCAACATTAAAAAATGAAACTGGAAAGTCAATACACAATGGAGAAATGTAACCAAAAAGATTCATCAGATTACAGGAAATATTAAGAGGTCCTCCAAGAGAGGATATCGAATACAAATTTACCTCAGGATATTTGATCGTCAAAGTTGGATGGTTTTTATATGCCTCTGGAACAAGAATCATTAGAGCCTCTTGAGGAGCACGGCCACTTCTTATCAGCAACTAAAGAGCAAAAAGCAGAAACAAGTCAAACTTAAAAGAGCACTACAAAACAATCGATGAATTATATGACACTTACCAATCCTATGGTACTAAAGCAGACACCAAGCAAGCTCTCTCTCTTTGCCGTGGCTTGCACACCCCCGCAATTACTGCTATTAGTTAATTACCCTAGTGATTGATCTATTATGCATACTCTGATAGGAAACAAAACAAATTATTTTTATTGACCAACTATTCATCAAGTATGTCTACGAGGAAAAGTGCAAATGGGTCTGATCGTTTTTACTCCTTCCAGTACCGAAATTAATAAAACACAATATTGCAAAAATTTTGAAGCATGGGATTCTAGTTGAAGCTAAAACAACTAAACCAGGTATGCTCACTTCATATGGCCCAATTATTGGTAATACAATGCGCTCAACTGATTGTAACAAAGGATGTAGATAAAATGACAATTATAGTCCACTCATGCCTATGAAATATGGATCAAAATTGAGAAGTTTTCTCAATCAACCAGTAATGCAAAGATAAATAACATCAAACATAGAGGCATTAGATCGTACTTCTGCAGCACTATCAAGATTTGCTGAGTCTGATGCCTTTGGGTTACCAAAAGGACGGATTTCACTTTCGCGACCATGCCAGACAGGAGATTTTAGTGAGCTTTCTCGAGATTGCATCCAGTTCAAGTTGCCCTATATATATTTAGAATCAAAGTTAGAACATTTGTGCATGATTTGTGGTTTTTCAATGTTGATCACTAATCTAGAAAGTTATATGACCTGTATTGTATTGATCTCTCCATTGTGACCAAGAAACCGCATTGGTTGTGCAAGAGGCCATCTGGGACTAGTATTTGTGCTATACCTTCGATGATAAATAGCAAAAGGTGATGTATAAAGATCACTCTGAAGGTCTGAATAAAATTGTCCAAGAGCTTCAGAGCGCAGCATTCCCTTATATACAATTGTTTGATTAGACAAAGAACAGATGTAAAGGTCATCCCCCCAACTTTCTGATGATGCAGCCCTTTCGATCAACTTCCTACAGATATAGAATTCTCGTTCAATGTCATCAACTTTCTCTTCCTTAATAACTTTAACAAATACCTGCTGTATATTGGGCATTGTTTCCTTTGCATAATACCCAACTACAGATGTATTTACAGGAACAGGCCTCCATCCAATCACCTCGAGACCTTCTTGTTGAAATATATTTACAATAACTGAAAACAATTATAATTTCCAATCAAACAAAAGATAATAACCAATAGATGCAATAGAAGCATACTGGACTGCAATACAACAAAAAAACTCATCACCTAAGAGGAAAGAAGGTACAAATATTGCATATTAAGGAATGCATATACCAATGAAGATGTGCATGCGTGTGTGTGGAATTCTCAAAAGCAAAATTCCTAACAAATTTGAAGGAAACTAAATGAAAATAACAGTACTAAAATGTCTATAAATCTAAACCAAACCTACCAAAACAAAAGGGAAAATGACGTGCAAAAAATAATAGTAAAAGGAAATAAACCTAAATCAAACATAGGGAATTTACAATATTAATGAAGAATAAAGGGTATACACATCAAACCAGCCTTGGCTACATATGATAGATCAAAGCTAAAGGGCACAACCTAGGTGAAATCAGAAGGGCAGCAACAAACAATAATTCACAAAAAAGTAAAACTGACTACTCTATAACCTCCTTAAATAATCACCTTTTTTGGCTTCTTTCATTAAGTTATCATCCCTAGGAAAGAAAACCATCCCAACACCAGTATGCAATTTATCAAAAGAAGCAATCCCTTGCTTGTCAGCCCAATTGTCAAACAGCTCCCATGGAACTGAAGTCATCACCCCTGATCCATCACCAGAGTCATTGTCTGCCCCACAACCCCCACGATGTTCCATGCAGCCAAGAGCTGTAAGGGCATCCTTAACAATCTGATGAGATGATTTATTTTCCAAATTAGCAATAAATCCAACTCCACATTCTCCTCTTTCTGATATTATGTCATCTAATTTAGCAACCTGAAGAGAGTAAGAACAGGTTATAATAGGAAATGAAACAATCCTCCTGAAATGATTACAAATGGATAATGATATAAAAAAAAAAAAAGTACACAAATCACATCACCATGGATTGCTCTCTAAAATAGTAGCAGAAAGTTTGTTTTCATGCATGCGAGCTTTTGGGTTTTCACTAGAAGATAGAAAAGAACACATCTGTTACCAATTCAAGAACCTTCGCATTGAAATTTGACACTATTCAGGACACAAAAGGAAATTCCTGGAAATTTACAAATCCTGGTTCCATCTTCACTTATGACAGAGCTAGAAATCTAGATCAGTGAAGTCACAAATATATATATATATATATATATATATATATATATATATATATATTAAAACAGCAGAATATGATTTTTCTTTTATCATAGTATGGCTATTCAACACACTATTTCCAAAGAAAACAGAAGAGTACACATAGAATCAGAATTAACTTCAGTGTAGATATGCTAACTCAAAAATACTTATAACTATAACACAGAATATACATTGAAAACATAAAAGAAATTTGAGTTGATAAATGTAATATTGTATTCAAAATGTTCTTGACATAATTATACAGTTGACATAGTTGTCCCACTATTATCCACATTATTAAGAAAATATTTATAAAATCAATCTCCCAATCAATTCTATACCCAGCTTTTTACAAAGTTGAAACATTAGAAGACATTTAGTTTAGAGGCGCTCCAATAATTTCATGGAACATGTAGATGTCACCTAAAATATCTGAAAACTACATTTGATTTTTAAAAATTACAAGGAAGACTACACTTAAAAGAAACTTTGTATTTAAATTGATAAGGCAAAAACGTTCACAAGTAGTTAATAATTAGAGTTATTTGGACTTTTCTAAAAAACCATATTTTAACAATTTTGATGAGTTCACTTTGAAAATCATTGAGATCACTATTTAAACAACTAACAGCATTAGGTACTACTTTGATTCTTTCAGTGAGGTCAAGATAACCCAACTCTTGCCTACATGCCTCTACCTTGGATTTCCACAACATTGGAAATGAGACAGACCATCATGTATTGTCATTAATAAACATGTACATAGTTCGTTGAAATTTCACCTTTTACTAATGCACGCAACAAAAAGTTCAAGTGCTTTCAACTGAAGTTATGGTCTCAACCCAGTACAGAATCCCAAATAGCTTTAAAAAATAGCATTTCAGTCAATGTGTATAACTGCTCAGGTTGGGTGCTAGTTCCTTTTCTTTAGAGAATTTGAATACAAATGAAAATAGCAAATTATGTTCTATGATGTTCCATCCGTGATACACAAGGCTTCATGCTAAAAATTTCTACACAACAACAACCATAGGGATACTAAGAATTTATCTAATTAATATAATTTAATGCCTTACTTTGAGTACTGCAGATTCTGGGATATACAATCCAAAAAAGCATAAAAGTAACTATATCATCTTATGGTCAGTATATGTTAAAGAAGTGTTCAACAGCGAAAGAGAATATTAGGGTCCTATTCTTAAAGCACTGTTTGGTTAGCATTTTTAAAGCATACAAATTTCCTACTTTTTAAAGCAAAAAGTCTCAAAAAAAAAAATACAAAACTCAATATTCAGTTTCAAAGAACGCATAATACTGCCAAACAACAACTAAAAAAACATATTCTATCACAAAGTAAAAGAACAAAGAGTAAAATACATAAATATTTCGGATTCTGAACTACATTTTTGTTTAAAAAAAAACTCCTTACATAAAACAGTCAAATATACAAACAAACAAATAAATACAATACACTAAAAAAATTATAACAAAAAAAAAAAGCAGCAATTCCATTCGCAAAACATTTAAAAGGAAAATGAAAATCATACCTTCGGTTTCAAATCAGGCGGAGAAACCGATTGAGTAGAACCGAGAATCGCATTAACAGAAGAGGAAAAAGACGATTTTTTACAAACAAACCGAGAAAAACTAGTATGCGAAATCGAAAAAGAAGAATTAGAAAGACCACCAACTTTCCTTCTAGTACGTTTAGATTTAGAATAAAAGCCAGAAAAATCAGCAAACAAGTGATTTCCATTATAATTAACATGATCGTTAGTATAACCGAGAACTGAGCTCGGCGACTTAGCAGAGTAAATGGAAGTGGATTGCAGAGCCATTTTTCCAGAGAGAGAAAAGGAGGAAAGAGGTGTGTTTGTTGAGAGAGAAAAAAATCGAGTGGAGAAGAAAGAAAACAAGAAGGATTATGAAAATGAATAGAGAGGGATTGGATAAAGAGAAAGAGAACTGGAACCACCCGCCTCTGTTATGGTCTCAATTCTATTTTCTGATTTTGTTTTGTTTGTTTTTGTTTTTGTTAGTGCAATATTTTCTTTTCTTTCTACTACTGGTCACTCTCGTCTAGTTCTATTCTATTCTATGGTGGGTTTTGATCCCCTGTGTCGTTTTCAGCCTCATTACACTTTCCGTTTCTATATTGGCTATTTCTTTGTACGAAAGGCTAGTTTTAACTTTTTATTTTTATTACTATATTTTTTATATTATTGTTTGGTTAACTACTTTTATTTATTTATTTATTTATTTTGGATATACTACTTTTATTAATTGTCAAGTTGATTTTTAAAGCAATTGAGAAAATTATCATGTGAAAAAAAAATTATTTGTATGCAAATGCATCATTATCTCTTTGTCTAATAGTAATTGTCACATTAAATAACAAATATATATATAATTTTGAATTCTATATTATTTTTCTAATATGTTTGTGCTATGATTTGAAAAATATTAATAATAAAGAAACTTCCATTTTAGTTAAGTGAGTTTTGATTAAATTTATAATATGACCATGGCCACGTATTTTGTTAGAAAAAGATAATTGATGATCTGATGCACACGTTAGACTACATTAGCAATGCGGACCCACGTTAACATTGGTCATATAGATGTTGGAAACATCTTAAAAGGGGCGGAAAAATACTATGCTCATAAGACACTTTAGACATATTGATATATGATAGGGTGTGATTTTATCGTATTTTTAAGTATGTTTAGCGAGTGAATTTTATATGATTTAGTTGTGTTTTTTGCCTAATTTTTAGGTTAAATTGTTCATTTATGTGTTTTTCTTGTTATTTTATTACTTTTATTGTGTGTTTTTTTTTTTGGTAATTTGGTGGTTTGAGATATTTTGAAAATTTTTCTAAGTTAAATTGCAGAATTGAACATCAAAGAGCAGAAATATTCATGAGCTGTATAGATTTTCACGCTCTATGGAAGCTGAGCAGAAATTTGCACAAGCCCGCTGGATATTTTCCACGAATCCTATTTCATTAAATCCGAAAATAATAAGGAATATGGGCTTTGTAGGATTTATTTCTTCTCTTTTGTTATTTTGATATAGCTATGGAGTAGATTTTCTATGTTACATGATGCATGAAATCTTAACTTTGATGGATGCATGAAATCTTAACTTTGATGGATGCTTTATTTTAATTAATGAATTTTCAAATTGGGTTTATGCAAAACTTGTTCTTAATGCTTATATGATGAATATTAATTTGATTACCTTGAGTTGTGTTTGGTAGATAAATTAGGGTTCTTGAGTATGATTTCAAGATTTTTGCGTAACTAATTAGTCTTAAGCTTGTACAAGATAGGAGACTTAATGATTAATATGTGGTTTTAATTCTCCACTCAATGTCTGGTAGGGTGGATTAAGGATTAGGTCCAGTTCTTATGCGTTTTAGTTTTAAATTGTCTGGATAAGATTTTAAAATTAAATTAATAATTTCCAGCATTGACGTGTAAATAAGGTTTAGGAAGAACTAACCAATCTCATATCTGAATTTCTTATTAAATTGCATCCGAATGAGTTAAAGGTAGACTGTTTCTTATTAAATTGCATTCGAATGAGTTAAGGTGGATTGTGGAACCTAACTATTCCAATTACTAATTGTTTTCCAAATTAAGTTAAT
This sequence comes from Croton laevigatus, assembly GCA_949640765.1. Lineage (NCBI taxonomy): Eukaryota > Viridiplantae > Streptophyta > Magnoliopsida > Malpighiales > Euphorbiaceae > Croton > Croton laevigatus. The sequence continues at coordinate 2,858 of CATIWJ010115471.1, read as the reverse complement.
TGTTGCCATCGCTTTAATTAAAATTGTTATTCACCATATTCTTATTGCTCAAATAATAGTTATAACTTTAGATTAATTGGCTCCTAGATTAGGTCTATATGGAAATGATATTTGGACTCTAAGTCCTATATTACTTGCACAACTAGTTCACTTGCTAGTGTTAGTTAAGACGCATAAATATAACCTTCAATGCCTCTCTTAATCCAATCAAAGTCCTCTCAAATTATTTTAAAAATTTCTCCAACAGTTTATCATTTCAGCATTAACTTTACAATCCCCAATAATTTTTTTTTTTTTTTACATAAATATCCTAATTCCTATGAGGAGGAGGAGTATGATTCGAACCTTAGACCTCTGATCTAAGATGTTAATGCTCTATCAATTGAGTTGGCATTCGTTCCCAATAGCCAACAACATTAGTGTCCTTACTTGATGGTTTCATACGAAGGACACAATGTTCACCATAATTTTGTATATTTCTCTCATAGAAATATGGGCATCCCATCAAGATTTGAACTCATATTAGTGATTGTATTATTATAATTATTTAGGCAAATTTGGTCTTTTAAAAGTTTTTTTTTTTTTTCGTGTGCATTTTCGATAAATATCATATTTCACCCAAAGACATAAATGCAACATTCTTTAAAGCATGGACATAATGCCATGAATTTCTATTCAAAAGCCTCTTGAAATGGTCCATGCCATGTCCCAATGAACATTTCTCTCATATCTACTAAAGATTTGATTCAAGACCTTATTAATACAAACACAATCATGATTGGTCGAGTTATTGATGAATATGAATTAATCCTTTAAATTTCTAATTTCCATCCAATAAAACTATTTTATCAAATGTTAAACCTTGTACCTTCTAATTGCATATTCTTCATCATGCAAGAAAACAATAAAAATTAAATTAACTAAATAGAAATTAAATAACAAAATAAGGGTAATAAATATTAAATTAAACTTTTAATGTAAATCATATAGAGTTAAAGTAGCTTACTAAAACCTTAGTAGCCCAAAAGAAATTTTTCCTAAAATTAGATAGAAAAGTAAGGGTAGTATTCACTCTTTACTTGTGGCTAAAGTAAAATGGATGGAACGCGTATGGAGAAACCTAAGCATTGGACAGTGAAAAAATAAGAGGATTTATCAATCTAATTTTGATAATTAGAGAACTTTAGAGTAGTTTATCAAAAATTTAGTCACTCGAAAGAAAATTTTTCTAAAATTATATAGAAAGTAAATGTACTATTGACTCTTTATTTGTAACTAAGTTTATATTTGGATAAGTGATAGATGAGTAATTAATGGAGGTAAAAATAAAATAAGAGAATCCGTTAAAATGTGAAAATAAGAGTATCTGTTAAAACCGAGAACATGAAAATAGAGTAACGTTAAAGTTAACGGCTCAGAAGTAATTCTCCCTTGAAACAACGTGTTAGATTCAAATCACAATGGTTGCACGAAACCATATACACGTGCCAACATCCAATCAACGTTCGTTCAAAAATTGACTCAACAAGAAAATGCTGGCATCGCATATTCTCTTCTTTCTAGCTAATTGTAAAATGGGAGAGAAACTGAGTTAGTTAACATTTGGACTTTTGGGATTGACATTGATACGAGTGGAATCTTTTCTTTTTGGGCAAAAGTTACTTCAACATTTTTGGGCCCTTCATGATTTATTTATTATTTCTTTCTGACTTTTAATAAACTTTTTTCTTAAAAACAAAAATCTAAACTTTATATGCTATTGACAATTACATATTTGGCCCCCTGAACCTGGCTAACTTTATCAAACACCCCCCCCCCCCAATACTTTTACTACAAAAACACCCTGAACTTGATAAAGTAATAAAAATAATAAAATAATGAAACAAAGCTTGGATTTTATGTCTAACTACCAGTAACAACAGGAACACCAACATGGATACATTAGGCAGCAATATCTTTTGAATTAGATTTTAGATTTTCACTAGTCAAAATCAAAATGCTAAAATATAGGAGTGTTTTTATATTATTCAGTAAAATAGGTTTTGACATAGATTTTAGCTATTCAACTAGTGTATTATTAAGATAAAAGATAAATTTTATCGGACAGTTGTACAGCTAACAATGCTATATGGAAATGAATGTTAGGCACCAATGAGCCAACATCTCCATAAAATGAATGTGGTATGAGAATGTTATGTGTAGCCATACAAGGATGGACAAAATCAAGAATGCTCATATCTGAGAGAAAGTCCACGTAACAGAAATTAGTGGTAAAGTAAGAGAATGTAAACTTCGATGGTATAAACATGTTTTACGAAGGCCTCTTCGTGCGGCAGTTCATAAGTGTGAGAAATTGATAGTCGATGGAGCCAATAGAGGTTGAGAAAGACCTAACATGGGTGTATTCAATCAAGACTTTTAATGACTTTAAAAGTAAGGTGGTATTCAATCATGACTTTTAAATACTTTTAAAAAGTCATTCAAAGTCTGTAGGTATTCAATTACGATTTTTAAATACTTTTAAAAAGTCATTCAAAGTCTGTAGGTATTCAAAAAGTCATTTACTTTTACAGACAATGACTTTTACAGACAATGACTTTTAATGACTTTTTAGCTAAAAATACATATAGAAGAGTGAACAAATTCTCTCATCTTTTTACACAATACTTTTATAGACTTTCATAGACTTTTACATAATCAATCTCCGATCGACGATCGAGCTACCAAAGTTGCTTCTACTCAATCGAATTAGTAATTCTATCATTTCTTCCTCTCAAACGGTGCTACTACTACCTAGTACCGACTCACGCTACTGATAAAAAGATATTGTTAATGAAAAGATATTTTTGAATTATTAT
>CATIWJ010115460.1:0-40747 GCA_949640765.1 Croton laevigatus | reverse complement strand
CGATGGTATATCCACCAGTTTTATTTAGTTTGGCATGTACTGGATATTGAGAATTACTTATTATGGATAAATAATGTAAAATAGTTAATATTCGAGAAATGATTAAGAGATTTATGTTGTGACAGCTAAATGAAAAAAATTTGTAGCAGTAATGGATGTTAGTCGGTACTGTAACACTTCAGTCTGGCTTATTCGTAAGTTGGGTTTGGGGTGTTACATTCATTCATTTCTTCGTTCTTCCCTTCCACATCCTTCTCTTTCTCTTTCTCTCTTTAAATTTCTCAGTTCCATTTCTTCTTCTTTCACTTCACAAATCTTCGCTCATTCTTCTTCATTGTACAGTTCACTAACAATGGCCTCTGCGACAGTACACACTACTCTTTCCCTTCTAAAAACCACTTCTTCTTCCTCCTCCACTCGTGTTCGTGCCTCTCTTCTTCCTATTTCCTCCACCGGTCTTTGCTCCACCAGTTTCCCTCACATTGGTTTTGCTGCTGCTGACCTGAGTTTTTCTTACCATGTTATTTTGAAGATAAGATCTTTTGGGTCTGGTAAGGCTTCTAGGGTTGTTGTGTCCATGGTTAAGAAGAGTGTTGAGGATTTGACAGCCACAGATTTGAAAAGGAAAAAGGTTTTTATAAGGGCGTAGAGATGTTAAATGGGCTAGCCCTAAGGGTTTTGGGCTGGCTCTGACAGGCTTCGGGTTAAACGGTTCGATCTATTTTCAGTTTAATTTAAATGGGCCGACAATATTATGGACCTAATCTTAATTCTATTGGGCCTTGGTTTAAACGGACCACTATCAGTTACAAGTCAAAACATATAAAATTTTGAATTAAGTATGGTCCTTGCGAGCTATTTTTAATTGATAAGACAATAAGTTAAGTTTTAAATTGGATAAAGCTTGTTTTATAGGCTAACTTCTTATATTTTTCTTACATCCGAAAAAGAAGTATGGCAATTTATACTAAATTATTCATAACTTAAAATATGCACTAAAAAATCCAAAAAAAATTGAACTAAAACATTAATATGTAGTAAAAAGTTTACACTAACGCATAGTTAAAACATTCATAAAAAAAAGTTGCACTAAAATATTCATAAATTAAAAAATTTATGCGCGCATAAGAAATATGCACTTCCATTCGCACTAAATATTCATAAATTAATCCAACTTTGTAAGAGCAAAAAATTCACAACAGAAGTTAATCACTGGTGATTACGCCAACATTGCATTAGAAATTTAGAAAAGAAAGAACTAACTAAAATCTTAAATGAATTAATATATTAATAAAACCTTAGATTTAATTATGTAGGTTGGACGGGCTAATGGGCTAGCCTTATCAGTTTTCGGGCTAGTCCTAAAGGGTTTCGGGCTATTTTCGATTCAATTTAAACGGGTTAGAAAAGTATGAACCTAACCCTAAAATTTTTTTGATTAATCTGGCCAACTTATCGGACCAAAGCCCATTTAACATCTCTATAAGGGCGGATTTGAATGCGCCTTTGGATGATAGCCAGAATATTACTGATGATACTAGAATTAAAGTTGCGATTCCCACTATGAAGCATTTGATTTAGAATGGAGCTAAAGTTATTCTTTTTAGCCATTTGGTACTGTAGGCATCCTTACTCATATGAAGACCCAACCCGCGACTGGACCTGCAACCATACAAGAAGACAGACGCTCGTAGTCCAACATGGGGGTCTTCAGCCCAATCCAAACGACCTCTCCCTATAAACTTGACCTTGGCCTACGCCATGCCCTGCTACTGACAAACACACCAACTACACACGTGGCGTCTCTTACGGCTACCCGTGTGGATATGACTCATACCTCCCAACAGTAAACCCACAGTACTCAGGCCATACCTTTCACTGTGGAACCACTGTGTGTCAAACCATTATAAATACCCAACCCGCCATAAATGATCCAGAACATACATCCAGTCTACAAAAGTCTTCATGTGCTATTAAGCCATTGTTGTCTGTGTTAAGAAAAGAAGAAGAAGAAGAAAGTGCTGGTAATGGTGGCCGTTGTGACTGGAAATGGAGGAAGAAGAAAGCCAGTTGGAAAGGAAAAGGAAAAGAAAATAACAAAATAGCCCCTTAATTCTTGAACTTTTTTAAAGGATCCGTAAAATTATATTTTGGTTATTTTACCGTTATTTTAACAGAAAAAATAAATAGAAGGATATATTTGTCCAACGTAATTAAAACACAGACATTTTTGTCCACTAAAAAAAAATATAAAATAGAATAAACCCAGCCCTTAATTTATCTCTAAAATCATATCACTTCAAGTCCTTCTTTTTTCATTTTTCCTAAAATATTTTTCAAGATTATCATCTCCTTAAAATCCAAGATACATGAATGTGATTCCTTGATATTTTAAAATGAAAAGTCATTATATCAAAGTGAAAAGAAGGGAAAATAAATACAAGAAAATAATGATTGAGATCTAGATTATTTTGAACTTATAAAAATTTGTAGTTTTTAGCGTGAGTTGACAATACCGATTTATTCTAAGTTTCTCATCAATAAAAAGAAGACCCTATTCCTTGTCTTTTCATTCGATTTACGTAGAAAAAATTTTCAAATTCAGTATTGGATTTACATAGAGAAATGTCCATCTAGAGAAAATATGAATAGTTAATTTATGTATAAAATTATGGTGAATATAAGTATTAATTAGAACAAATATGTCATTAACTAATATTTGAAATTTATTATATTTTGTTAAAATTACAAACATTTTATTAAAATACAATTTGAAAAAATAACACTTATTAAGTTGTCCCTTATAACCTTCTATTCTCATATTCATGTATCATAGATTTGTAAATTTTGAATTTGATGAAAAAAATCGGATGGTGAAATTTTTCTTTCTTTTTTTTTTATTTAAAAAAGCTATGATATATAGCTTTAAACAAGTCAATCCGATTCAAATTGTGGTCAAGTTCAAGTTAGAGTGGATGTTCTAAGTTCAATTTTTTCAATCCACATTCTGTTGCCATTGTTTAGTTATCAATATGACTTATTTCATTTTTGAATGAATTTTTATGAGTATATTGGAATTTATAGGCTTGTGCACATACGTTGACTTATAAATGAATGAGTGATATGAACTCATATTACACAAAATTAATTGACTTATGTAAGACTACATCTCATGTGAGATACAATCCCAGAATCAAGTTTCGAGTAGACGAAAGCTAGGGGAGCGAATGGGATTAGATACCCCAGTAGTCCTACAAGTAAATAATTTACGATCCCACTATTATGGCAAGGACGGACAATTACTCCTAGTTTTCCTACACTTTGATGATGTGTAACTTAAATCTACATGATCCCACTTCAGTTAATTAACTAATTAATCAAGTAATCACTAATTAGTATAGAAAATGTAGAGATGAAATATAGATTATAGAGTAGTAATTATGAGATCCAGCTAAGGTTGTTTGAATTATTCTCGCTTAAACACAAGGCATAGTGGTGGAGCTCCACCATAAAAAAAATCAGTCAATATGAAATATGAATAATAATACAAAAATAGGAAGGCTAAAAAAAAAAGCATGTGTTAGCGACTCACACACCTCTCTCTTTCATTTCAGACAAGAGATGATTTTTTAGGCCCCAAAATCCATAAATGCACCCCAAAGTTATATACATAGGAGAAAATATGAAGTACAAATATGTCTTTTGGGTCCCTTTTGATAGAATAATCTTCCAAACCAAATTGATTACATGATTTGAAATACCTAAAGATAATTGGAATAAGCATTAATGTAAAAAAAAAAAAAAATTGGAATAAGTATTAAATATATGCTAACTGGGTGTGATTCATTTGGTTTTCTTAATTACTTTTATATAATAAAAAGTGAATATTTTAAACTTATTACTTCAAACTATATTCCGCCACTGATTTGACGCATACTTTTAAAGAACAAGTTACCTACTGTTGTGCAGTCAATATAAAAAACTACTCATATTGTGTGGTTTATAGTGCTTGTTTGGAATATAAAAAAATAATAGCATTACATCTATACCAGGCGTGCATGGCATTTTCTATAGTGTCCTGTTTCTAAAATTCAAGCAAATCTGAACCCTTTTCGTAAGAAGTATAGCTATTTTTAATTTGTGGGCAGGGGTATATCTCTTCAAATCAACGCATAAACACATTTTTTGAGTTTACTAGTTATAAGCAATTGATAGTTTAGTCATAAATAGGTTTGAGAGCGGTTCCATGAAACCCATGCCTGCCTTACTGACGCATTTTTTGTCCCACCCCACCCTACGGCCGCCCTATAACGGGTTTGAGTTTGCGGGTTATGGAGTGGATCGAGTATAGGTGAATTTATCCATTAAGTTTTTTTTTTTTTGAAAAAGAAAATAAAAAATTAGTTAGTTGTCAAAATTATACAATCAAATTGTGTGAATACCCTTAATAATACGGTGCAAAGATATTAAAACCTATTCCACTTCAAACCAATAGCGGGTTTATTTATAAAAGTCCATCCCACTATTATGCAACGGAGAAGGTAAAATGTGTTCCGTGCGGATAAGTTAAAATGTACAACTCCAGCCATAACCAAGCATAACTGCTAGTTTATAAAAATTTCTCACCAAAAATTTTAGTTTTATAAATTCATAAAATTTATTTATTATAGAAAAATCAGAATATTAAACTAATTTTAAAAACTGATTTATAAATAATTTAAAGCCAGTTTACACTATTTTATAATCTGATCATAATTCATTTATAAGTAGTTCATTTTTTCAGGTGATAACTAGTTGAAAAAAGTTTTGAAACAATTCTTGGAGACAACTTTCCCATCCATGCAAGTTAATTTATGAACAAATAGATAGAAACCTCTTTTCTTTCTAATCTTCTTTGAATTTCCATTATTGTTTCTTTCGTTTTAAAGTTCTTTATAAATTTTTGTTGGATTTATCCCATTATTGTCTAAGGTAGATAATTAGATCTATCATTGAAGTAATTAGTTAAGCAATTAGGGTTAAAGATTAACAGTTTGTGCTCCTCTTATGCGAGAATTTCACAGCGTGGGAGATGTTAATTAGCGCTAAAAACAGGGTCTGTTAAATGGATACGCCCTGATGGTAACTCTAATTAACTCGTCATTCATGTCATAATCCTAGTTCAAGTGATGTGTATTACAAATCTTTTCACTCATTATAATGAAGTATTTCCTTTTATATTTATTTATTTATTTTTTGAGAAAACTGATTTAAATTTTAAAATCTTTATAATTATATAGGGTGTCACCGACTTAAATTGCAAAAAAAATAAAAAATCCTGATCTTAACTCTAAGGACTTTGCTTTCTTTGACACGCTAAATTGATGTAGCTTGAGCGTTAAAGAAAAAATTAAATTAGGTTTAGAAATGTCTAAAAAATTTTATTAAATAAAGTTTGATTATGAAAATAAAGAAAACTTAAATTGAAGAAATAGTTTGAATCACAAAAGTATAAAATGCAAAATTGCAAAATAAAACTTTATACGGAGCTGCGAAAAAAATATACAATATCATTTTGATTAAAAAAATGATGAAAATGTCAATGTATTCAAAGCAAAAACGTTGTATAAATGTAATGTCTGTAAATTTGTTGTAAACTGGTTATAAACTAGTTATTCGTGTTAAGAGTGCAATGATCCATGAAAAACTTTTTATTTTGTGGACAATTTGTTGTAAACTAGTCGTAAATCATTTATCAACTGGTGCAGGTTGATTGTGTTTCATCCACGAATATTTTTTATAGTTTGGCATTTCATCATGTTTTTATCCTTTTTAGAGATAAAAATTGTTTTGGGCATTTTTATTACAACCCTGTCCAAAAGCACAAAAGTACGTTATGATATTTGTTTTTTCAATCCCTATTCTATTTGGTTTGATTTAGTTCGGATTAACCAAGATCGTTGCACTTGCATTGCACACCCTTAACTTCCCTAACTGTTGCAGCCATGGATGGAAATTTAGAGGAGAAAATTTGAGAAATTTACAAGAAAACAAACCCAGAATACTGGTTTGGTGATATGCTATAACCCAGATTAATTGGTTTGATGAATTTAGTCATTTGGTTCTTAAAAACACAAATAATATTAGCTAATAGAGATAAGGTAGTTTTATCCCGGCCAGCGTCTTTCTCTTAGACGCATGAAAATTAATCAGGCTAAATATGTAGTCTAAAATGGATATTAGCTTGGGCACCTCATGGATTAATAAAAAAGAAATAAGTTAGTTTTCATTAAAAAAAAGAAAAAAGCTAGTTTTCTTTTTTCCTTTCCCCAAAATGTCTGCATAAATCTGGCTGTGTCAAACAGTAAGTTATGTATAGTTACATGTAAACTAGAAAAAGAAAATATGGGATTTTGGATTGGATTGTGCTTTTACATATTTCATTTTCACATACCAAAAAAACATATATATTTATATCCTTTATTACAACCAAAGCACTCAAATTATAAAATAAAAAAAGAAATGGAAAAAAGTCTTGCTGATAGAATAATTTACATTCGGAAAATGTGAAATTAAAAGCGCACAAACATCGAAAGCAAGCAAGTTTTTATTGTTGTATTGTATCAAGTGGTGTGGTATTTGTTGATAGAAAGCCTACTCATCCATCCGTATAATGCAGCGAAGACCTTCTCCTTTAAGCATTAAATCAAAGGCCTCATTGATCTTAGAGAAAGGGACCGAATGTGTAATGAACTTTTCAAGTTGTAAGTCCTGCAAAACGAAGTTCTTTTCTAAGTGTTGGCCAACAAAATTTTGGTGCTTATTATATGTAGTGTACTTTTTGCTGTCCGACTTACCTTATTCATGTATTTTTCCACAACTGAAGGAAGGTCAGTTCTTGGCTTGTAGTTACCAAAGAATGTACCTTTAAGAGTTCTTTCATTCAGAACGTTCATTGGATGGGTCTTGAAAACTGCATCTTTATGTGGCACTCCTACTAGAACTGCAACACCCCAGCCCTGTTTGTTTGCATAGATCAATCAAATATATCAGAAATTTTCAACTTCACTGAAAATTATCAAGATGCATAGATGATGGTCAAGGATCATACATCATGTACACATTCAAATGCAGAGATCATTGCGTCAATGTTTCCTGTACACTCTACACTTCTGTCCACTCCTCCATCAGTCATTTCAGCAATAACCTACAATGAATTCAGTAGTCAGAATCTTTCTACCATGTTAAAATCGACGGAGCAGTTTTTCTGGCTTTAGCATCTAAGGGAAAATACCTCCTGAACTGGTTTCTTGTGATGTTTTGGGTTCACAAACTCGGTTACTCCAAATTTCTTAGCTGCAAACAACCAATAGGAATCAACTCCTCCAAATCATATTGATTAACGCTTAAAACATGCCTCTTAGTTAAAAAAAAAAAAGAAAGCCTAACAATTACCTTCTTCAAATCTATTTGAATTCAGATCGACACCAATTATTCTTGAAGCCCCAGCAATTCTAGCCCCTTCAGCAGCCTAATCACAGAGACAAATCATGCATACAACCATATTAACCAAAAATTGAGCAAGTTAATTGATAAAAAGTCCTATAATTTGTTTGTCTGTGCTCATGCTAATACAGAGAAATGTTTAACAACAATGCCAAAGCCAAATAGGCTGATTAGTTGAGATCTTACAGCAAGGCCGACAGCTCCCAATCCAAAAACAGCAACAGTTGAACCTTTTGGAGGCTTAGCAACATTCAGAGTAGCACCAAGACCTACAATACATATCCCATAATTACAATTATAGTCTAAATAGCTAAAAGGGTTTCGCAATGAGTCTTTATAATTGCAATTAATTTATATACCTGTAGAGATTCCACAACTTAGAACACAGACTTTGTCAAGAGGAGCCAATGGATTGATTTTAGCAAGACAACCAACATGGATGACAGTGTACTCGCTAAACGTGGATGTTCCAACAAAATGGTAAATGGGTTTTCCCCTGATTGAGAATCTTGATTTTTCATCATTAAGCATTACTCCTCTGTCAGTGTTTATCCTAAGGAGGTTGCACATGTTGCTTTCTTCGGACTTACAGTGAACACATTCCTTGCATTCTCCAGTAAATACAGGAAGGACATGATCACCCGGTTTCAGGTCCGTCACCCCTTCACCCACACTTTCCACAATCCTAATCAACAATAATTTCAAAAACAAAACAAAATTTCATCAATAAATGATCGACTGCATGTAATTAGGAATACCCATTAAGGAATTTACTCACCCTCCTGCCTCATGACCATAGATTCTCGGAAATAATGGATTCTGTCCCTGAAGGTCAGAAAATTGATACAGAATAAAAGAATTAATCAACAATAGCAGTAAGAACATAGATTTTTTATGTAAATGACGAAACTGAACCTTGGCTTCCCAGAAGTAAACATCAGTGTGACATAAAGAAGTGAAAAGGATCTTGACTCGAACTTCATTGGCTTGAGGAGGAGCCACTTCAACTTCTTCAATCACTAATGGCTTCCCTGCCTCCCAGGCCACAGCAGCTATTATTTTACCAAATCAAAAACCACAAGTTAACATAATAATCTATACCTCAATCTAAACAAAATGCCAAGTTAATTCGTTTCTAATATATATATATATATATATATATATATATATATATATATATATATATATTTATGTATACCTCTGCAATGAATAACTTTTCCTGCAGTGTTTGTCATCGTTCTTCAGAAAACATAAAATATAGCAAATTTTTGAAGTTTTGTTCTTGATTTTATGATATGAGGATGTTATTTCTATTGGATGTATTTATACCCAAGAGATTAAATTTAATTTATTGATAATTAAGTATATAATATAGGTTAGATCGTTAGTGTAATTGAGAATTAGAGTTTTAAATGACAAAACCATTCCCAGATTTTAGTTCATAGGATTATTGTACCTGGTTTTAGTATTAGATTATGTTTTTATAATTTTGTCAATGTTTTGAAAACTCTAATGTTGTATTTGTTCTTGTTTTTTCTAGTCAATAACTAATTACATCAAATAACTTAATAGAAGTGGATACAATTTGCAATTAAATAAAGAAAAATTAACTCAATGCCAAATTGGGTTTAGCTTATTATAAACAAAAACTGCGACTGTAAACGGTATTTATTTTTAGGCTAAGCGGTTTATGGTAGGGGTGAGCAAAACCGATCCGGAATCGAAATCCGATCCGAAATCGAACCGAATAATCGGTTAACCGAATTTTTAGTTCGGTTTTTGGTTCGTCAAATGGTATAAACCGAATTTTCGGTTCATCAAATGGTATAAACCGAATTTTTTTTACATGTAAAATTTGGTTAAAACCGAATCCGAACAGAAACTGAACCGAAACCGAATCAAAATTCAGTTTAAATCGAATTTCGGTTCATAAATTTTAAATTCAGTTTTGAATCGAAAACCGATTTTCAATTCCGATTTTGCTCACCCCTAGTTTATGGTTCAGAAAATGGTATTTTACTTTTAATTATATTTAGTTCAATTTGCCATTACAACCCCAAAAAAAAAAAAAATTTAAGGGAAACAACAATTTTTAAGGGAAATTTACAATTTAATCCCTGAGTTTTACCAAAAAGAACAAAAATCTCCTTATATTTTTTTTAAGTAGAGTAATTTATTCCTATATTTTAAATCTATTGGACAATTTGACCTTCATTTATTTTTTATGTTATAGTAATGGTAGAAGGACCAAAATGTAATTTTATGTGCCTTTTTGAAAAGTTCAAGAAATAAAGGACTGTTTTGTTATTTGACAATTGTCTTGTCTTCTTCACCCCTTGTTCCAGCCGGCCACTGAAGCTGCAAATCACCCATTGAAGTTCTGGCAACCAAACACTACAAGCTATACATCAAAACAAAGGATAGAGGACTTAGAATATAACCTTAAATTGGAAGGAAAGTGGCTGGAAGACGTTGGAAAACGTAACTGAAGTCGTCGGTGAACAATAACATCATAGGACCATTGAACCTTCCTCCCGCGCGTACAATCGGCTTTGGCAAGGGTTCACGATTGTGCCACCACCATTGGACTCGTCGGAGGATAAACTTCGCAGTGTTGGCGCGTCACGATGATTGGATAGGCGATGGAGGAGTTACTGGTGTCGAAAGTTCCGGTTGCCTTATTTCTCTCTCCACCTCCTCTGTTCTGCATTTTTTGACGTATTCTGGCCAGTTTTCATCCAATTGAGAGTATATTTCAAATCCTTTATCCCTAAGCTTTATTTTGATGTATAGCTTTTTTTTTTCCCTTGTGTTTGGTGGCTAAAACTTCGATGGGTGATTTTTCGACGAAGTTATGGCCAGAAATGGTGATTTGCAGCTTCGGTGGCCCGCTAGAACAAGGTTTGAAGAAGACAACTATCAAATATTAAAACAGTTGTTTATTTCTTAAGCTTTTTCAAAAGGACCCGTAAAATTATATTTTGGTCATTCTATCATTACTTTAACAGAAAAATAGATGAAATGAAATGATCAAATTATCCAACGAATTTAAAACATAGGGATATTTTTGTTCTTTTTGGTAAAACTCAGGGAAAAAATTATAAATTTCCTTTTTTTTAATTTAATGCAAATGGTGTGAATTTTCTTTTTCAAAATATATCTCACACTTAATTATTTCAATGTTTTTTTAACCAAATAGTGGAATTTGTTTTTCAACAAATACAAATTAGAAATAATTATAAAAATGGGATGCAATTCATATTTTTTTTACCAATGAAAATTTACATTTTTACATTATAAGATTTGACATTGAATATAATTTTTTTTAAAACATATTGTACTTTGTATGAGTTTATAACCACAATTAGACTACTTATTAGCCAACTTTTTGTATTGATTGGGAAGAGTTAAAAAAAAAATCGAAATTGAACAAAATTAAAATTAAAAATATAATTATAATATAACAAATTATTGTCAGTAAAAATATAAAAATTTGACAAATTAAAAAATCATTTGTAATTAATAATATTTGTACTGTACAACTAAAGAAGCAAAAATTTGATTAAAAAAAGAAAGAAATATAAACAATTTTTTTATTCCAAAAAGTTGATAAAGCGTTTAGTCGAGTGACTAAACACAATGAGGTTTTTCATTCAAAAAAAAAACACAATGAGGTTTTGACTTTTTGATTGTGAGATCCAATCATTTTCTCTTTATATGAAGTCTAAAAGCTAATAAAAATGTGTACCAATATCGAAAGATTTTGGTTGTAAGAGAGGGTAGGGTGAGAAGCCAAGAGAGTAGTCTAGTGGTAAGACACCTATTTTTTGGGACATGAGGTTTGGGTTCGAGGCTTATCAATTTCCTACCCCAAATCTCCCAAATAAAGTAGAGTATCTATGTTAAAAAAAAAAAAAAAGAGGAGAAGGTAGGGTGCGAAATTCGATAATTACCAAAATACTAAAAACCGAACCAAAACCATGAAATAATTCGATTTTAGTTACAGAATATTGTTATTACCATTTGTGCTGTAAAATTCAAAATCGATAAATCGTTACTTAGTAAATTGGCAAATTGGCATTCGCTAATTGGTATTCGGTAATTTGATTACCCAATATTATTACTTGGATTGATCTTTTCCTTGTAGGATAAATGGATTGACAATATTTAAAACACTTGTCTTTAAATCTTTTTTTTTTTTTGACAATATATTTATCATCCAGCATTTTAAGAATGATAAATTTTTGTAATTTAGTTATCAATCGATAATTACTATATGATAAAATAATTTTAGTAGCGAAAAATTTGATAATAAATAAATGAGAATTTAGTTCGGTAATCAGTAATCGATATTGAATTCTGACACCTAGGCCAAAGCCTGCCTTAGCATTGGGTGGGTTAGCTCCTGTTTATAACCAAAATTTACTTTCAAATCCTTTTTAGTGAGTATGACATATGATTTTTAAATGCAAATGTTGATGCAATTCTTCTTTAAGAAACCATCGTTATTTAGGGGTAAGCATCAATCCAGTTTGATAAGGTGTTGAGCTCTTCCAACACAATCCGGGTTTGGCTGTATTTCTCACCCAGGATGTATGGGAAAAAAAAACCATTTTTATTTTGAAACTATATCTTGAAGTGGTGTTAGTGTCAATTTAAAATCTAAATATTTCATATGATGTTAGAACTAAAAGAGTTGGAGCAAAATCAGAATTAATTTGTATTACTGATATGATAGGATTTAGATAGTTACAAGCAACTCCTATTCTCTCCATACAAGATATACAGTAAATATCAATTTGTTAAAACAAAGATAATATTAAAACTTTGAATTTGACTCCAAATCTGAATCGTTTTTATCCTTAACACTCCCCCGCAAGATAGTGATCCATCGTGGAGACCAATCTTGGATCTATTGGCAACGAACTTTATCTTCGACAATGGTTTTGTCAAAAAAATCAGCAATCTGATCTTTGGAAGAAATACGAGAAACACCAAGAAGAACTCCTTGTTGTACTAAATCTCGGAATCTCAAGATGTTTCATCTTGGAATGATAAACTGGATTCTTACATGTATACATAGTAGAAATATTATCACAATATATAAACGTACCCAAGTTCAGTCAATAATGACTTAACCGATTGAACCTCAGCTGCAGTTGAAGCAACAACCTGTATTCAGCTTCTGTGCTTGATCGAGCTACTGCACTCTGCTTTTTGGAGGATCAACTAATTGGTACGTATTTGACCAAAATGCATAATATAAACTTTAGTTAAGTCCTATCCAAAAGATCACCTGCCCCAATCAGAATCCGAAAAAAGCATCAAATACTAGCTGAGATTGAGGAGTGAGATGAATATCTAAATCAATTGTAGACTTCAGATATCGAAGTAACCGTTTTAAAGAGCCAAACACTAACTACATCGAGAACATGAATTGAGTTCTCACAACACATGTTGAAATAGCTAATATGCAACTTAAATCTCTTGTTCTCAATTATGCAACTCAAATTTTATCCAATTAGAAGATATTGGTAGAAAATTTTAGCCTAGCTTAATATAGTTGAAGTCTCCGCCCAATTCATTTATTCTCAAAGCACATAATATGAGTTCTTTTTCGTCAGGCAATTAAACAAAATATTTGGCTTAAGAAATTCTAAAACTACATTCAAGAATGGATCCAAATCAATTATAGTTTCCTCAATTTTCTCTAACTTAATGAGATTGTATAAACTAACCTGAATCTCTAGCCTGCTTACTTGAACTCATTTCTCCTTTCTTCTTTACATGATAGCAATAAAGATCCTGTGAGTAACAAAATTTGATTAGCTTTCCAATTACAGTGACTAATAAGAAAATAACTAACCTTGGTAGCTTTTGTTTTGGTTGATGAAGCAAACGTAGTTGGGGGGAATGAAGCCTGGTCCGAAATCATTCATGCATGTTTGATCATGAATAACATCGAACCAGACAACATCCCCCTCAACATTTCATATTGTCTGAGATAGGAAGAAGAATTATAGGGGGTTTTTTATGTGAGCATCCGTTTATATATACACACACACTTGTTTGTGTCATACGACAAAGGAGTCCACTTTCTAAACTACAATACAGCCTGTTTTGATTTCACATGTAGGGGGCTATATAGAATTAATATTTTATGAATTTTTCATGCATGTTTTTTGAGAGTTGAATAATTTTGTAACTTGTTTCCATTTGTTTTCTCCAATATCTATGTTTATAATACTAATTTTTAGTCAACAACATTATATTAATAATAAGAAATTTTAGTCTACCATTTAAATGGTTAGGTGCACTATTGCTTTCTGTTTGAAAAAAAAGAGGCCAAATTATGTTGCATAGAGAGAAAAAAAAAACAACAATGGAACATGCACACATATCCCAAGATATGGCAGATTTTTCAGAAAAAGAAATTATTACCGTTACAAGAAAATCAAGAAGAAGACTAAATTTGGGAATTCTTTCAAGATATGCTTAATGGAAGCCTAAAGAAGAAGATAACACTTTCCGTCCCATTATTTGTGTATAATTCCTCAATAAGAATCACAGCTAAAAAGAATACTTTGCTTATCATTAAGGTAAAGGGAAGGTATGTAGGCACATGCACCATATGGATCTATATATTCTCAATTCGTACCCAAATTCAAGTTCCAAGCTTCATCACATGGATGTATATTATTGAATCCGATGTTCACTAGACCAAAAGTTATAGTTGTTAGTGAATGTGTAAGCGCACCAGTCTAAGTGCAACATTTCGATTATGACTCCATTGGACAATTGTTATCACAACCTTAGCCAACATATGTGTACTATTCCGGCTGCAACTGCAATATCAACTAAAAATAAAACTTATATTGAATAAAATAATATCAATCACAACCTTAAAAAAAAAGGGAACTATTCTTTGTTGGACTTTATAGAGTTAGAAAAGTAGAAAATAAAGATTCTCAATTTCCTGTTGAATTCTATAATAGTGTGGTAAAGTTGCTTTTCTATAACAGCTTCAGCTTGAATTTGTTTGAAGAATAAAGTAGTAATCTACCATTGCCATTCAGTTCTAATGATAGAAATATAATTATGGAGATCTATATATCTAAGGTACAGTGTGTAGTAGTGTCACATTACATAATTGATCAATAATAAAAAGATGTCAAACAAAACAGCTAAAAGATTATTCTTTTTGAGCCATAAATTAATGGGTCGTGTGAAGAAAAACTTGCACCAAGATCTAATCTTTAATGGAAAATAACAAGTTAACAAAAGCCTTTTGGGCCCCCTTTGATGTTAACTTCTAAATCGAATTGATTTGATTAGATGATTTATAGCATCTAGGTGTCAACTTGAAACTGAAACCCGTAAAGCAAATTGTTAATTCACATATTTTTTTTCTTGTAGAAAAGCAGACAGAAGCAGCATAATAAAAGTCAAAGAACCTGTACTTGTAGCTTCCTGTTCGAGCAAAGTTCATCCCTCGGAGCCGTTATTAGTTTTCATTTTTGGTTAGGGGTCTATAATTGAGGACATTTCCCCCAAAGAGAATTATATGGCTACTCAAATTGGGCTGTACAGGCCTATTTCTTCTACTTTGTTGTAGGTTTCTTTTTTCTTAGAATTAAGCAATAATTTCCTTCCAATATTTATTAACCATTACTTATCCAAAAATAGCTAATACTCCATGACAAGAAATTGGCTAGTGGCATACATTCCCCGGCCCGGTTTAGTTGATTTGGTTTGAACCGGCTCTTGATTTTGATGGTTTGGTTAGGAATATGAATAGTTGGTTGCGGTTCAATCCAGAGTCCGATTTAGATTAGGGTTGAATATAATGGACGGTTCAACAAAGTTTCATTATGGTTTGAACCATAATCCACCAGCAGTTCAGCAAGGTTCCGATACAATATAATGAACCGTTGGTTTCCGTTCAAGATTTAATTGAACTTGAACCAACCCCCTTTTCATGGTTATTATTTCCGACAGTTCGACCTCTACGATTTGCACAATTCTAGCAAGATTATAAAAAAACTCACGGACCCTAAAATAATTCTCCCTTTTTGTGCGCATTGTCAAAGCATCTCTAAGTGTGTATATATCTTCTTAATTTTTTTTTTTTGAAAAAAAAAAGAAAGAAAAGGTGAAAGCAATCACAATAGCAATTTTATAAATACTAAGTGATCAAGTATTTATTTTGTAATAATAATAAAATAAAAACACACCTTTTCTTCAATATATTCGTTTATTAAGTGTAGAAAAAGTGAAAATATTGCCATCCGCCATAATTGGGTAGCATTAGTAACCAATTTCAAGTTCAAAATGTGAAAAGTTCTTTTATTTTATCGCATTTAGTCAACATTCTGGAAAACATCACTCTACTAGAAGGGATTATTTGGTCATAGATGAAGGGTTAAATTTTCTTTTAAAATGTCTGATATTAGGAGACAAATGCATTTTTATAATGGATTTTGTTAATTAGAAGTCTCCTTTTGCGAGCTTACTTAATGGGAACATAATTTAAAACATAAACAAAAAATGTTAATCATGTAAAGGAAGATAAGATAACTATAATGATGCCTTTTGTTAAGGTACATATTTATTCATGTTCAAGTACGGAAAAAAAAATAAATTGCTTTTTTTTTTTGTTCCAAAATGTCTGCACAAAATTCCAATTTGAAGTCAAAATTAGAGAAAAACATAATGTAATAAGAATGTGTAAATGTTGGGTTAAGAGGTTCAAAGATGTCTGCAGTGTGATCATCTCCTTAAAGTTTGCGCATCTACATTTAACTTTCCTCGTAAACGACTGTCCTTTTTCTCATTTTTAACCTTTCCTGAAGCAAGAGCAGAACGTTTCAAGAAATAACATTTTCTAAATTTCAATCTTGAGCGATGTTCCATTATTGAACTTATAATATTCTCTAAGTTTTGTTTTCGCTGATTTGAAACATTTAAGATAATTAGCTAACTATTAATGTGCGTGCATATGTATACTCAGTTAGCTACGAGTTGAATTTGTAACACTTTTAATTTTTTATTTAATTATATAATAGCACTTCTTAACTCCAAATGAGATGGACTAAATTGTAACTAATACATTTTATTTTCACTTTTACCATTTATTAAAATATTAATTTAAAAAATTGTGTTATGATTATTGAGATAATATTGTGAGAAAAAAAAAAAGTTAACTCTATTAATTATTAATTTATTAAAATAAAATAATTATTTTAATTTATTAAAATAATTTAAAAATAACTGTAGTAATTATTAATTTATTTAGATAGTGAATATATGAAGCTGGCGGGGAAAGGATACCAATGAAGCTATGAAGCTGGCAGCAAAAGGAAAATGTAGTTGTTTCATCTTTTGGATTTTTCAGCCAAACCAAGAACATCCGGTTAAAAATGAACTCATATTTGAACTCCTCGCGAAAAGATCTACAATTTGGTGTATCATTTGCTAGTTTTCTACTAGAAATGGAGATGGCATTCATCACCAGCAATGGCTGCAGTGATCTAGTCACCAGCCAGGGTTCTTATTGAAGAAGATGACAAAATTTCAAAATCAATCCTTAATTTTTTGATCTTTTTTAAAAAGATCCGTAAAATTATATTATGGTCATTTTATCATTAGTTTAATAGAAAACATAGACAAAATATCATTATTTTAATAAAAAACATAGACGGAATTGTATTTTTGTCAACAGAATTAAAATACAAGGATATTTTTGTCCATTAAAAATAAAATATAGGAAGATTTTTGTAAATTTTCCTAATTATTATTCAGTCACTTAATCATAATTATTATTTAGTGACTGATTTGATAATACTACTCTAGTCACCTAATTTTGGCATAGTATACCACATTGTCTTTCTGTCCAGCTACATAATATACCATATCATTTTTCTTTCCTTCCAATTTTCAAAAATATTTCAAGAATCAGACCAAAAAAAAAATATATTCTTAAATAAATGGAACATAAAGCATTAAGTAACGCACACATCTGAAATGGCGCAAGTCACTGTAAGAGCGACGCAACCAAAAAACTGGATAGAAACACCTGTAGATTTCAAAATTGATAAAAATAGGAAATTTAAATTCTGGAAGCCAAACAAGCTAAAAATAATTAGTAACAGAGAGATTCATTATCATCAAGTGAAATTCAAATAAGATTCTGAATCATTTTCAGATACCAATTGTCATACATAACATTTGCACTCCTTCTAAGCTTTAGAATTATAATAAAATTATCCTATCGTCGCAAACAAAAAAATTAGTAGTAATGTTATGTGTAATTGTGGGCTAGTGCAAAAAATAAAAACATGATTGAACAGGCAATAGAATCGCAGAGGATTTGCCAGCAGGGACTCCGAAATAGAGCTACCGAAGAAACGAACTATTCTTCGGGCAATGCTCCCGAGTTATCATTTAAAAATAGTAAAATACTCGGGGGAAGAATGAGAAGAAAACAAAATGAGCTTTACTATCTAGTCACCAGAGCAAGCCTTTTTTCTAAGAATGTTTCTTCACCTTTACCCACCAAACATTAGTACAACAGGTATATTAAATGTCTTCCTAATATAGGCCTTAACTCACTCTGCCTGTGGAAACCAGGCACAAAAGCCAAGAAAAATGGAAGACCTTTTCCTATAAGGAGGCAACTTTCCCCTCCAACAGACCAGCCTCAAGCTTAGGCAGTGATTCTGAAACCACCTTTTGTAAAGAAACTCGATTCAAATGACTGTTGCTCCCATTTATGACCTTCTTGGAAAGACAGGTAATTTCCTTACCTTCAATCTTCTTTTCAAGTAATTCATTCCAAAATTTTTCATCTTCATTGATATTTGATTCTCTCATGAGTTTCAGTACTTTCTCTAATGTTGATACGTTACGACCGGCACCACATCCCATGGCAGTTGCAGCACCCACAGCATTTGCAATTGTTAATGTATTTGCGAGGGGCATATTATGTATGAAGCCAAACGCAATAGCAGCTACAAAACTATCTCCACATCCAACTGTGTCAACTACATTGACCTGATCACATGTCAAAGTACCAGTCAATCCTTATTTTCTATTATCCAAGATATGCTGCTGGAGCCAAAAAAAATGAAGTTAACCCATCATATGGAAGAGCTTTGGCAGACAATAACATAAAAACCAAAACCTGGATGGCTTGGTTTATGCATATAACAAGTTGATAAAGCAGGGGGAATAGAAAAGAAATAAAAAAGATAGAACTAAACAATCATGTTCACTGCATGCAATACTAGGCTTCCTATTATCTCCTCTATGAAGATCAACAGCCAAAATGGCACTGTTGACTGTTGATTTCAAGCAAGCAACACATGTGCTAGTGAATTAAATAAAACTTGTAGTGAGTGTGAGACATTCAAAAATAGTACTCATCTAGGTTGCATGGATACTATGCTGGCTGACGATTCCACATACCAGAAATGTTTCCATTTCGGAAACATGTTTCAGGCCCATTGCTGTAATTACGAAAAGTTGTGTGTGTGTGTGTGTGTGTGTGTGTGTGTATAAGGAAAAACACAAAACCCTCAAAACCCAAATTCTAAGAGAACAGAACTAGAGGAAAGTAGAATTTTGGTGAAGATTTAAATATTTTTTAGATTTATAACTTGATCGCCAAACCTTTAATATTTATGCATTTCACCACGTATCCATATCCTATATTTTTCAATGACATTTCCCTGTTTTCGTATCCGTGCTACCTGGGTACTCATTATAAACACATTCATTCAAATAGAGTAGAATTGTAGCATCAACCAAATCTGAAAATTATAGAAATCCTTTTACCTTGAATGCAGGTGCACAACATACACTTGACATAGTGATCAGAATTGATCCTGTATAACCCATCTTCACGATCACCCATTTTGTACGCATGCCATTCTTAAGCAATTCCTGCCCTGCTAATAGCGGATCTCCTATACCAGTCAATGACTCAACCTGGGAGATCATTAACACAAATCACTCGATCAGATCAAGCAACAGTAAACTACAGATCTAAAGTATCAAAGTACTCCGCAGCAATAATGGTAGGTTATGTTTCCTTTGCACTATAGTTCCTTAATTTTGAAGCCGTCTCAGAAGTAGAACAGTTTTGATAAGAGACTAAACGGCAATTTGAGAGGATCTAAAGATAACTGATTGTTCAAAGAACTCCTAGACCATACCTCATCAGAAGTGAAAAGAAGAACATCACTCATCTCCAATAAATGCTGCAGTGCTTCTCGTTCTTGGGGTGTTCCAGTAGAAAGACTCTTCCCCCGTGGTCCAGGATCAAAAAAAACAGATGTCCCGACTTCAACTGCATAATCTACAGCTGAGACTATTAAACTTGGAGGTAGTTCATCAAATCCATAACCATTGCAAAACAGGACTTTCGACCTTTTAATAGCCATTTTTACTTCTCCTGATAGTTTGTTCATCCAGCTAAATGCAGGTTCCTTACTAAAATCAGCTCGACTGAAAAAAAAAGAAAATGATAAAACTAAAACCATGATGAAGAAATGATGAAAAGAAAAGAGCAACCAAGTTCATGCAGTGGATAACATTCTCAAGCTGGAAAAGAGGAATTATCAAGTTGAGAATTTACCTACAAAAACCATGCCTTTGCATAGGATCCACAAGAACCCAGCATAGAAGTGTCTCATACAAAGCATTAGAGCTGTCAACAATATCAACATCGTCACTCATCTCAACCATACTAATTCCCTCATCATTAAGCACTTCTAAGAGGAACTTTCCATAAATGTCATTGCCCACATGACCAACTGTGGCACATCGAAGTCCTATCCTTGCAGCTGCTATGGCCATGTTGCAGTTACCACCAGCTTCCCAGTATCGCTATTTGCAAAAACATATTATCAACTAAACAAATTGACAGATGAAATAAATATTTTATTCTACAAAGATACAACCATCAATTAGCATAAGAAATGAAAGCACTGGAATAAAATACCAGTATGTGAGGACCAAAATTACAAATATTTCCAAAAAGCCAGAACAATGATGATGACAATTGAGAGGATAAAAATTGTAACTTGTAAGTTTAAATTAAGTTAATATTTGGTTCATCACCATTCAAACTCATAGTGATTTCTAAAACTTGGTGGTAGGAAAGACGATATACTTGAACGGAAGTTTATTCCATTGACTGGGTACAACTTTCTTTTGTTAGAACAAATATAAATGAAAAAACTATATTGTATTTAACAAAACCATTTACATTTCATCTGATTACTTCTCTCATCTCTAAAAGGGATCTTTTAGATTATAACATAATATTATCATCTAAAATGAGAGCCCTTTTTTTTCTCTCTTTTTGGTCTAATTGGAGACCTGTGTTGTCTTTCCACTTTTGTGTAAGTTCAGAGGCAAAGGGTCAAGTAATAACAAGAAATTTAAAAAAAAAAAAAAATCCCCTTTAATTATTTTTTATATCTTAATGTTTTTGTAGCTCCAGATGCTTAAATCGAGTCCGAAACTCAACTTGTACAAAATCCAACAGAAAATTGTAGAATTGGAAGAAGCAAATAATAGCAGACCTTATCAGGTGGGGAAGCAGATAGCTGATCCATGTAAGCCTTTCGGGCATCCGGAGAGCGAGGGGGCAATCTGGGAACATTAAGAACAATATCAACACAGAGATTACTGAGAGTGGCAACATCAATATTTTTCAGAGCAAGACTCCGCAAAACGGCGCCGTTTTCTGGAGGACTGAAAGAGGTAGAACAGTGATTGGGAACGGAAAGCTGGATTCCATTGCAAGTGAAACAAGATGGAGGAGGCCGGTTGCTGTTGGCGGTAGAAAGAGGAAGGATTAATTTAGGGTTATAGGGGAAATTTAAACGCAAAGAGTGAGCATGGGTAGGGTAAAAGGTAGAGAATGGGGAAGAGGAATTTAGGGTCAAAGTGAATTGATGCATTCAGAGAAGAAGAAGAAAAAAAAAAAAAGATAGAAATTGCAAAAGAGAAGAGGGTGGAACGAAACCGAAGCAGAAGGAATCCAAAGGAAATATCAAAATAACAGAATTTGAAGGAATATGTTAAATGAGAATGTTTGTTTGGTGTTATCTGATCCACCAATAGGAGTCAATTTGACACTGCAACTTTCAGAAACAGATTCTTTCTTAAAATCTCTTTGATCATCTTTCTACTACTTCTTCCGTTGAGTTCAATCGTTTTCTGTCTGGTCTCTGACTACCCTTCCTGCTTGGGTTATAGAAAAAAAAAAAAAGAAAAGTCGTTAGAAACAATCTTTTAGCCGTTTGATCAAAGTAAAGATGATGATCCAATGAACGAAATATTCTCTGAGCATTTTCAACAAATATTTTGGAATTTAAAACCATGCCAAAGAAACCAATTTGTTGCTGAAATAAAAGGGAATTTTTAAGGAGTTTTTTTCTTTTCTGTAAAACTAAAAAAGAAATTGTTTTCCAATTTAAGTGCTCACTTTTTAAGATGATTTTCTATTAATATTATTAATTAAAATTAAAACACATTTAAATATCACTTTTTTTTCTCTCTCTCTTTATAGAATCCATATTTTAGGTTCAAAAGATGGTAAAAAAGAGTGCTAACCAATGCCTAATCATAGCTGGCATTTTTCATTCTGGATATGGATTAAATGAAAGTACATTTTGTCTATCATTATTTTAAAAATGTGATTGTTAATAGAAGGTCAACCACTTGGATTTATTTATGCTTCATCAAAGTTAAGAATAGTTTCAAAAAGAGCACAAGAAGGATATGAACACGAGAAGTATCATATCCGTAAAAGTTATAAATCTACAATTAGCTCCTGCTCACCAAGGAGCAGTTTAGTAACAAATGCATTTACGATTTTAAAAATAGATTAGAATTTAAATCCCGCACCCTCAATTTCAAAAAAAAAAAATCAATTATATTAAAAAGATCCAATTTACATGAAGCCCCTTGCTAGATCCTTGAGGTCGTAAGTTCAATGCTCACCGATTCCTCTCCCCTTTCTCTCCCCCATTCCCATTGTAACTATATTTAAAAAGAAAAAAAAAAAAACACACACACACACACAATTAGCTTTCATTGACTAATTAGTAATTAGTGGGCGAATTTTTTATTTTTCAGCCAGTACTCTTAAAAAGTCCATGAATTAGTGAACCAAATCCTGTGAAACATTGAAGAGAGCTAAAGAAGTTAAAAGAAAGAAAGTACATGATCCACTCTGTAGGGTCTATGTGCTAGATGCAGATTCCAGTTTCCTCTCATCAAACCGAGAATTTGTATTCCACATCCACTATGAAGCAGAAAGTTGCAAAACTGACATTAGAAAAACATTTTACATTTGGAATATAAAAAAATTCGCAATGGAAAAAGAACTCAAAATATTAGGACTTCAAACTCTTTTGATTTCTGTCATCATAACAATCACATTCCAGACAGATAAAGTTACAAGCCTATATTCACTCTCAGTTTCACAAACTCATTCCATCTGCCTTTATCAATTCACCATTGATCGAGTGCAGATCTGGATTAGTGCAAGTCTGTCTCAAGTTTCCTATTTTAAGCCATAATTTTATTGAATGAGCTATGACGATCAAGATTACTTCCAATAACAAAAAAAAAAATTAGTTCCTTAAAACAGTGAGAAATGATAGATTAACCACATTGGTATCAATAATATACCCATTTTGGTGCCTAGACAAATTATGAAAGCAAAACCAAGTATATCAGTGAACAAGATCATCATACCAGTAGTAGATGCAAATGTTAGCTAGGCAGCAGAATTTCACAGATTAATCTCTGGTTGAAGACCTTGTTCCTTTCCCAATTCCTCAAGTCTCTTGACAACATTTTCTGCTGCATCACTATACGCCTTGGAGACCACAGAATCTGGTGATGATATCGTTATAGGGACACCTTCATCACAACCCTTCCTGATCTCCACTTCTATCGGTATCTGGAATTGGAAGTAATTTAAGTTATGATCATACAGATTTATAAGCTGGTCTTATACGTCTATTGCTTGCATTTTATATTTATGAACAAGACGGCTGAGATTGGGAATGAACCAAATAGGACTTGCATCTCAAAACAAAAATAACTGTGGGAAAAACACTTGTGCTTGGAATGCGTCAATAGGACATGCATCTCACAACAAAAATAATGATAACGAAAAAATTTTGAGTTCCAAATATTCCCCCTAAAAATAAATCAAGCTTCAACAAAATGAGGACAAGTGCCCAAGATATTTAGCATACCTCACCAATGAAATTATAACCCAACAAAGCAGCTGTCTTTCGGGTTCCTCCTTCTCCAAAAATGAAAGAAGGTTCACTACAATGTGGACACTTGAAAAAACTCATGTTCTCTATAAATCCCAGAATCTGCAAAAGCATCAGAAATCCTCCATAGAATTATCATATTAGCTTCATTTTCACGTCAAGTAAAAGTGCAAAATTAAAATAATAACTTTGGCCCTTTCAACAACTAGATGGAGAGTCAAGCATAAGACAATGTGAACACAAAATCTTCCAGTTAAGCTTATTCTAATCTTCCTTTCAACAAATTAGCCCATCGCCTTATCCCTAGTGCCAATTGAGTATTTATATTATTTTCCTTTCTGATATAAAATCATTATTCATATAAGTCATAAGCAAAATTAATGGGAAATGTGAAAACCAAGCTTTTGCATGCCATCAGCGCCAGGTTACAGAATCGTCAAACAAATCAATTGAGGAAATTTTCATCTTTCAATAATTTGGAAAGAAAAAATCATACGGGAACTTGAACTTTGGAGAACATTTTAACTCCTCTACGAGCATCTATTAATGCAACATCTTGTGGAGTAGAGACGATAAGTGCACCTGCCAGCAAATAAAAATGAATCCAAGCATTAAAAAGTTATGTTTGGGAAACAAAAGTTAATCATAAGGCAAAGATAACATGTTATAAAAAAAAAAATTCTAAATGAGTGGCACTGAAAATAAGTCTCTGCAAAAGTCAAAATAAAAATCCTAACACAACTATTCTTCTTTATATGTAAGAAAAAAGCTTGCCAATCTGTCAACAAAATTTTCAAAACAAGAAATCAAGACAAAAACACAATTTAAGAAATATAAACAGATTACTAGGAAAAACAAGTTCCTCCCGGCCCCCTACATTTTTGGCTATGGAATAAATCTCAATTTAGTTTAAAAAAGTGCATGTCAACAGCTAGGTAGAAAGCAAGTTTAGACACCAGATAATTGTAGATTCTGGCTCATAGTTATCTGAGCATCTCCAGTGCCAGGAGGCATATCCACCACAAGAATGTCCAGATTTCCCCAATCAACTCCTCTTAGCATTTTATCAAGAGCACTCATCACCTTCCAAAAGAAAAATAAAAAGGTCAACTGAACTTATCAAACAAAGCAATAAACAAATAGAAAGGGAAACATTAAAATCTTGCCGGAAATAATTATCTAGATATTAAATAGCATATAGAGCTCATAAGAACGACTTTCTTGGAAAGAATAAATTTAAAACCACACCATTAACTTTCTTATCATGTTTATTAAAGTTAATGTGAACTATGTGGAAAAATTATGTGATCAATATTAATGAAAAGTGCTGGAGGGATATTGCATACCATGGGACCTCTCCATATAATTGGCGCATCCTTCTCTACAAGAAATCCCATTGACATACACTTAATTCCATAGTTTTCTATGGGAATCATTTTTGCATCTGCAAAAGAGAGAAACGAAAGAGTTAGTTGTAACTGTTTTCCAAGAGGGTGAAACCACAGCCAATAGAGTTCCCTTGCATATTCCTAAATGTTTGCATTGCTTTAAGATATCAAGCAAAGAAAGGATGAAAAAGCACCGGAAGTGCAAATAGGTGTCATTATATGTGTTCATTCTGTCTTTTGAATACGAATGAATACTAAAACACTGAAGTTAGAAAATAATTAAAAATTGCCAAAAATATGATTACAATGTTAAAACTACTGCTGAATGCTGACTGAATACATTTGACTCATGGATATCTATTTCAAAAACTTACCTCGTTTCAGAAAATTCTTTATAAACAACTTAGGAAACTGAACTATTACCTTTATTGACATCTGGTTTTTGGTTGATCTTCATCATTGTTGGAACAGACGGTCCATAAACATCAGCATCAAGCAAGCCCACCTTCAGTTGGCACTTGTTTGCAAGTGCAACAGCTAAATTAACTGCAATTTCAGCACATATGCATAAAGAACCCTAATCAAGTAATTAAAACTAGACAAATATAAGCAATAGAATACAGAAAATCAACTACTGCTCTTGTGCTGTCGGACTCTGATCACTCGCAATTTCAAGCTCACCAATCTCAACAGCTACCAGTAAAACAAAGAATTGAAAATGAAACAGTAATAAGAAAGGATAAACTACCGGCGGTGGTGGACTTGCCGACGCCGCCTTTACCAGAAGCAATAGCAATAACATCCTTAACTCCTTCAAGTCGCAGCTTCGACCTGCTAAACGGTGTCGCATAGCCTCTAACACCACCAAGTCTCTGCAATGCAAAACTCGCCTAAAATCATCATCAATTGACGCATTGAAGGACATTTACAAATAAAGGATCCAAGAAATGGCGTGCATAAGAATCTTACACTCAGAGGTCGCAAGAAGCCCTTCATGAGTCCAAATGACGAACTACTTTAAACGATTTGAAATTTCTCTTTTGAAGCCGAATATTAGCGTTCTAGGAAGAAGTGAGAGATTGACATAGCTGAGGGCTTATTTTCATGGGTGGTATCCCAACTTCGACCCCAACTTTAGAAATTATAACATCGGTGGTATCGAAGCCGTAATTCAAACTTTCCGGCAGAGACGTCCAACGTGGCTTACAAGTCGGCTATTATTCATATTATTTAAATGCTGACTGTATATCCTACGTGGAACTGAAAACCCAATAAAATATCAATTATTACTTACTTGGGCGATAACCTAATTAAAATTTATGAAGAAAAAATATCAGATTAGAAAGAGAAGAGAATGAAAATTGGAGAAACAACCTAGGGTTTGTTCGTGAGTTTTCTAAAGAAGAAGTTTTGTTCCTAGGCTAGAACAGAGCACGCCTCTTGATGGACTCAAATAATACAGGTACGAGATTTTGATCTTAATGATGGTGAAAGTGATGATTTGTGAACTAAATGATGCAAAAGACGCTAGGTTTGTCTTATTTGTCTATGATTTGTCTAGTTTTTGAGTATTGTTGAACAGTATTAGCTCCTTCAAAAAAAAAAAGGAAAAACGTTATTCACTCTTTAGTTTTTTGTTATGATTTGTCTTTAGCATATTGGGTATGATATTGATGTCTCCGAGGCTAAAATGGGAGACCAACCTGAGATATGGTTCACCTTGGAGTGGCTAAATAGTTTATAAGGGACGATCTTGAAAATAAGAGAAAGAGCTAGGGTATTGCTTTATCAAACATTCCGACGCTTAAGTCAGATGTGAGATCGTCTAATATTCAGGGGGGAGAATAGAAAGAGTAGAAGGATTAGAAAGATTACCCATAAATAGTAGATTGTTACGATATTTATAGTGAAGACTTAATGGTTGCTTATACGTTAACTCCCCATAATTATGACCGTAAATGTCAACTCACCGTAATAATAACAGCAATGCATAATTTGGAGCACATATCTGTCAGAGTATAGGTTGCATGTCTGTCTATCCAAACTATAGGTAATTATTGCCAAAAGTATGGCCCGAGTTGACCTGAGGGCGATCTCCAGAGGGCCTATGGACATCGGCTTGAACATCTATAATGCCAAACATGTTATGCCGACCTTGTGGATCCTCGTTTATCTGACCTATGCTAAGCTAATGCTGATCTTGGGCCTTAACCCGTCTCATGTAGAGCTTCCTGGTTTTATGGTCCATCTAATGCCGACCTTTACAAGGACAATGTCATCAGATATGTTAGTGGTAAAATGGTGGTGCATTTGCTTCTGTAAATCACTATGAAAAATGATGAAAAAAATAATAATATTTGAGCCTCTGCTTTTGTGAAATGGTGTTAGTGGGTATGATCTGATAGTTGTATTGTTTTTTTTCCTTTTTTTTTTTTTTTTAATAAGCAAGAATATTTATTAAAGGTAGAAGACAATACATAGGCAATGAAACATTGCAAACTGAAAAAGATTTTAGATATCAACTATAAATTTTGCACTTTTGTCTACTCCAAACTTAGTAAATATTGTAGTGTAAGATATTTATTTGGTTGATTAAATATGTAATATTTTTATTAAATTGACTTATATTATTAAAATTGAAAATCTAAAACCTATAAATATTTTAGTGAATGAAATTATGTTATGGTTTATTGACTGTGATTAATACCTGTGGTAGGTTAGTAATGAAATTTTTGTGCCTACAGATGATAATGTTCTTGATTTTGACATTATAGTCCACTACAAAAGAGAATTAGGTGAGGTTGCTTATCATGGAGGGGATGTTACTATATTAGATAACTGTAATAATAATACAATAAATCTGTTTAGTATTGATGCAAAATTATAAAAGAGGGTTGAAAGGCATGTATAGATACTGGTGGCATGAAGAAGGAAAAGGGTTTAAGGACTAAGGCTACTAGAGAGTGACTTGCATGTTAATGAAATGGCTAAGTGGGGTATAAAGTTTGGCATTATACACATGTATGTTGAAGAACATGTTGGGCTTGGAGAAGTAAGTGGGCTCAGTGCAAAACCAAGCAGGGTTGTTGAGTCACATGTGAATGAGGTTGCTACTGAATTTGGGCTTCATGGAAAAACAGGGTGCATTAAATTTATGTGTATAATTTCTGAATTATTTTTGTATTTATGGACTTATTCATGCAATTAATGTGATGTGGCCAAATGTTGAACATAGAATGTGTGTTACACATCTTTACACAAACTATAGGACTCTCATTAGGGGTAAGAAAATGAAAGACCTGCTGTGGAATACAGCAAGGCCCACATATGATGCAAAATTAAAAAAATATTTAAAAGGCAAATGAGAAAAATAGTCCTGATGCTAGGGAGTGGTTAAGAGAGAGGCCTTGTGAGAACTAGCGTAGGGCACATTTCAAGGTTAATATGAAATGTGATATGTTGACAAATAATGTTTGTGAGGCCTTCAACAAGTATATCTTAGATACTAGGCACCAGCCCATTATTGTTATGTTAGAAATGATAAGAAGTTAGAAAAACTAATGAAGAGGGTGCCTAAAAAGAAAGCTCAATTTAAAAAAAAACCACTGGTTTGTGTCCCAAAATTCAGAAGAAATTGGATGAAAGCAAAGAGTTTGCCCATGAATGGATTCCAAAATTTTCTGGTGGAGCTAGAGTTCAAGGAACTGGCCCTTCATTGTGGATATGGAAGCAAAAACTTGCAACTGCAGAAGATGGCAGTTGACTGGGATTCCTTGTGGCCATGCGATTGCTTGTAAATATGGAAACAATGAGCAGCCTGAAAACTATGTCAATAAATTATACAGCATAGAGACATACATGAAGGTATATAGTTGCATCATATTCCCATTAATGGGAAATATGTGGCCAAACGGTCCAACAAACAAAATAATTTTACCCCCTAAACCGCTTCCTAAGAAAAAAGGAAGGAGAAAGATGGCAAGAAGAAAGATACCTGAGGAGATTGAAGATAAAAACACTGATAAAAGGGCCGAACGAGGAGATGAAAATCATGTGATGAGTAAGAAGGGGTTAGTCAAAATGAAATGCAATATATGTGGAACAATTGGACACAACAAAAGATATCTTGCACCAACTTCTACTACCCTCAAAGTAAGAATATCTCAAACCAATACACTTGCTGCAAATTATTTTGATGTGATGATTTTGTTTGTTATGCTTTGTGGTTCATTTGTTATTGCAGCCAAAGAAAAGAAAAGAGCAGAACCCTGTTGCAGAACCTTCTTCAAACAATGAGACACAAATTCGGCAGCCAGCTCCAGCACCTACAACTGCCATTAATCCTGTGACGGTACAATACTTTATGGATGTGAGTAGTTTATTTTAACTACAATGGTTGTATTTGTGTTCATATGAATTTGATAGGGTAACAAATGCTCATTTATAAATATAAGGCAGTAGCAGGACAGTTAACTTGGGCTCCCAGAGGCCTTTATCAATTGTTAGAATAGAGAGCATACAGGTAAAATTGGAAAATTTAATATGGTATTTATTACTGCATAACTGAACTCTAATAGATTTGTAATGGATTCTTTGAATGGTTCACAAGGAAGTATGGTGACAGGACCTAGTGTCACTAAGAAGAGACCAAGACATCCATCCTCAACATAAAGGCAGTTAAATGAACAAAATACAAATGCTTTGAATCTAAATGAACCACTAGCAAAGTAAACCAACAGAAAGAGAGGAGATCAAGAGTGAATGCTTTGAATCCAAATATTTTGAACTTGATATTTAGGAAATTACCTAAATTTTTGTTAAATTTAGCAAACTAGTGCTATTTATACAAGTATGGAGCTAATGTTATTTAGCACATACTACTTTACAATTATTTTCCAGACTTGATTATATTAAATACCTTAGTTAAATTTGTTATGAGTGAAGCCCATATGATTGGGAAAAAAAAAAAGAGGAAAGTTGGGTAGTGAGATCCGCATAAAGGAGAAGAAAAGAGAAAGCAGGTGGGCCCATGTAGAATTGCAAATTGCAAAGTTTTTTTTTTTTGGAAGAAGAAGACAACTTGAAGTTGTTTTTTAAGTTGCAAATAACTGGCACACAATTTGCAAATTTAATGAAAGCTTTTCAAATGAAACTGGAAAGAGTTGACAAAACAACTTGTTCAAACAAGTTGCAAATTACCCAGTTTGCATTTCCTATAAATAGGAGATGAAGAAGTTTATTTGAAAATAGTACTAGAAAAATATAGCTCAATAAAAGAGCTTATGTGTCAAAATACTTTAAGTATTTATATAAGGAATTAAAGGTAGAGTTTCTTGGAGTTCTTTGGAGTATAAATATTTAGGGATGTTTCGGGTGTCGATTAGAAAAATATTTTGTATTTGTGGTTATAACAATTTGCCGCATACGACCATAATTTTTCTCCATTTTGGGATTTTTGCACATTAAATTATTGTATTTTATTCTCTTTAATTTTCTCAGTTATTATTTTATTTTCTCTTTTATTTTTACTTAAAGACAGTCTGAAGAACAGGAAAATAGCCATATTTTCCTAACAAAATTTAGTAATATGGTCATTTTATAAATTTATTTATGTTCTTTGTTGTACTCTTTGTCAAAGAAGTATTTAGTTCAAATGAATTTCATTTACAGAGGTTCAAATGCAGTGTCGATAAATTGCAAGTTACTTTTTGTTTTCATATGCACACCTTTTTTTTTTTTTCTAATAAGAGTTTTTACATGTAATGGTTGAAATAAAGGAATTGGGCCAAAGTCATGAAAGAATGAAAGAGAAAGAGTTATAAAAAGAGGAAATAGGACCAGACAAGAAAATAATATAAGTGATTTATTAGGTTTCCACAGGGGATATACAGTCAGCATTTAAATAATATAAATAATAACCAACTTGTAAGACACATAGGATGTCTGCTGAAAAGTGTGAATTCCGGCTTAGGCTGCCACTGATGTTGCAATTCTTGAAGTTATATGACAAAGTGGCAATTTAAAGTTAGGGTATCAAGGTGTTATAACTTCTAAAGATGAGATGCCACCTATAAAATTTCATAAGTCCGTCACTAAGGCTTAAGTTTTGCTGCAAGAATTGGACTGTTTTTTTATTCCCTTTGAGATAACAATTACCAAAATAGCCAAATATACAATTTTATTAGCCAAAAATATCATTTATAGTTTATTAGCAACTTATTATGCATAAAATTAAAATAATTATTAAAAGAGCTGTTTTTTTTCCAACAAATTTACAAAAGGCGTATGAAACTAACAAAAAAATTTTAAATAAACCCATGTTTTTCTGGCCAGTTTCCATCAATCTTTGAAGCTTCTTGGTGCGATTTTTCTCTCATCGAACGATCTGTGGATAGTGCTATTTTTCAAGCTCCAAAATTGGCGATATATGGTGTGTTATTTGAAGATCCCAAAGGCTCTTTTATTAAAGTTTTATCATGTTTTCCCATTATGGTAGAAGCTTTGGCTCTCAAACATGCACTTAACTATATTTCTATTCATCTCCAAGATCCAAGAACTGTTTTTATTGATTCGCAAAACTTGTACCTTTGCTCTTAGGCCAAATGTTTTAAATATTTTTGAGTTTGGTGTTATTATTTCTGATTGTAAGGCATTATTTGTCTTATATCTCCACATTTCTATTAAGTGGGTTAGAAGATAAGTTAATGTAGGAGTTCATAAAGTTACTAGAGTCTCTTATAGATTTAGTTGTGATCAACATTGAGACTCTATTCCCAATTGTCTTTGGAGTATTTTTTTTTTTTTTTTTCAAAGGAATTAATCTAGGTAGTTCAATTAATCAAAACATGAACAATAATATCATGTGGGACACACCCCAAACCTTTAAGATAATAATATTATAGAATTTGAATATAATAACAAATAGATTATTAACCAATAGATTATTTAGAATATAAATGGATTATTTGAATCTATTTAATAAGTAACAATAATTAAGTAATTATAATTCTCTTATAAGATTCGCCATAATTATCAAATCTTTAAATATATCAATGACGCATAAAAATAACAATAAGTGGGGAAAAAAGAAAAGTTTTACGTAAAAAATTTCTAATTCAAATGGTTAGAATGATGGGCTTTTATGGTCTGAGGTCAATAATTAAATTGACTTTCTTTTATGTGTTTAATTTAATATTTTGAGATTAACTATACATTTATAGCATATTATTTTCAAATAATAGTAATCATAAATTCGGTCTAGACAAATATTTTCCTAATAGCAAAATGATACACCAATAAAGATATTAATAGATTCACATATTTATAAAATAATTGATCTCAAAATGTAAAGTCAAAGCATGAGAAAAAAAAATTAACTTTTTCAATATAAATTAATTGGAGGGAGTAGTTTTTTGTTTTTTCTAATTTTCAATTTTTTTTTTCTAAGAATAAGTTATGCAACATAGTTTGCAATTCTATGTTGGTCAAACTATATTTGTACAAGCAGAAGTGCATATTTCTGAAACTTCCCTATCTTTTGGAGCCAAACAAACAAGACATTAATCTCAACGGTCACTCGTTTTGGAGGTCAAGGATGTCCTCGTCATTTCCATCACAATTTCTTCTTCTTCTTCTTTAACAATTTTCTGGGTCAACTTTTGTTATGCAATGCCCTTCAATTCTATTCTTCTTCTTTAGATCAATCGTCAACCAGGTACATTATTCAATTCTTGGCTATATGGATCGACATTGTAAATTCATGTACACTGCTGCTTTATAAAAATGTTTCTGCATTTGTCCGTACCTTCAATTTTCTATCCCTTCATAAGTTTTTTTTGCACTCCTTGTTTTTTTTTTTCAAAAAAAAAAAAATTGAAATAGGGCAGATCTTGCATTTAATCATGTTGTTCTAATTTCTGCTAGTTACGCACAAGATTACAATTAAATGTGGGCGTTTGTTTGTTTTTAGACTAAATTGTTTATCGCAAATCGAATTTACTGCCTTCGCAATTGTAATTATTGTTTTTTCCTTTCGTCGTTGTTAGTTGGCTGTAGATATATTTCTGACATTGATTAGAATAGTTATTTTTGTTGTCATGCTGGTTATTAGTTTGATATGCTTATTCTGGAATTGGGTTAGGCGTGTAAATTTTTTTTCTTTTTTCGAAAAAAATAGCAAGGAAGAGCTTCCTGACTGAATCTACCATAATTTAAATCGTTCATGGAGTCTTCACCTATTCAGGGTTTGTAATTTTAAATTTTATCATTTCGTTTATTTATTTCTTCAAAGTGTTACTGCTTGATTATTTTTTCTCTAATTGCAGAGTTTGTATCATTGAATTGGGGATGGGAACCTTATTTATGCACTTAAATGGTCGGTACACGTGTTATGTTACTTTATTAAAGCTTCATTTTCCCCATCCAATTCACAATCACATGGAATTATAATGAGAATCTGATCAAAATGGCTGCAAAAGAGACTACAGTTGACAGAGTACTGAAGAGCTTGAGGGGCTTTATGACTGTTTTAAAATATGCTGCTTCTGAATTGCTTTTGAATCTTTTGCTGCTTGCTGATGCCGTATTCTCATATCTACTGACCACATTTGCACGTTGGTGCAAACTGCAAATACCTTGCATTTTGTGTTCAAGGCTTGATCATATATTGGGTAATGAAAAACCTGGATTTTATTGTAATTTACTGTGTAAAAACCATAGATCAGAGATATCATACTTATTTTCTTGTCGCATCCATGGCAAGCTTGTTGATGGCCGCAACATGTGTGACGAATGTCTCTTGTCATTTACAATGACAACCAAACCAAACCTGGACATGAACAGGTTGTTAGTAGGTAAATTTGGGTTTGATTTTAGTACTTATTATGGTTGCCCAAGTCCATTGGAAAACAAGGAACTTGTTCCTGGGGCTACAGGGGTGAGGTTATGCTCATGTTGCAGTAAGGCTTGGCGACCTAGACAAAATGCTGACAAACTATTTCTGCTAAAATCACCAAGGAGTGGGAAAATGCCTAGTATTCCTTTGCCTCGTCGTTTGGGTCATCGTGAGGGCTTGAAGAATACGAGGGAAAGAATTTCTGGGTCAACGGTGCCTGGCCATCTTGAACAACTTGGTTTGGACCCCTTGTCTCAAGTAGGATACTCAGAGCTTAAGTTGGCTTCTGATTCAGAGTCAGAGATCCCATTTTCTGATGATGAAGAAGGTGGAACTATTGTTCATGAAATGAGAGAGCCCAGAGATGAATCTAAAATTCAACGTACTCCAGAAGCTTCACCTAAACCACATGCCAGTTTCACGGCAACAGCTAACTTGCAGGAAGCTGATCAGAAAGCCTATTATTCTGCAATACCTGAACTTCTTTCACTGGCTGATTTTCCTATCTTGTCATCAAGAATGGAAGCTTCTGTTGCTGTATCAACTGAAAAGACACAGATAAAATTTCCTCTTTCAGAGAATTTAAATCGTTCTGCTCTACCCGAGTTCACGCCTCTAGTTTATGCTTCCTCACCATCCAGTGTTGTTGAAGGTCAATGTTAGTGTGACCGTGCTTGTTTCTTTTAATGAACATATGTTTTACATGCAACTTACATCTCCTAATTAGAATTGTTCCTAGCTGCAGATGACACTGGAACAGGCAATGGTAGAAATATTCCCATTAACACGCACGAGGAAATGATGAAGTCAATAACTGCAACATTAGGTGGAGGTGTTAAAATTGATCGAGTTGATAACAAATTGCCTGCGGTAGGTCCAACTTATATGAATCAAAGTGGTACCAGCAAGGGAAATGAAGCATTTAGTTTTGCTGCTGAAAAATCCACCATGGACGAAACTAAAAGAGTTCATGAAGACACGAAGATGTTGTCTTCAGAAAACACATCTGCTCAACGGGTTGGCTTATCTATGGACAAGACAATCATTAACGCTGATGGCAATGAATTGAGGACAACTGATGCTTCCTGCTCCAATGGAGCTAAGGAAACAGTTCGAATAGAGAAAATGGAATCTTCTAGTATTGATTTGGTCGATGAAGGTTTTGTCCATGAAATTGAAGGTGAAAATATTGTTGATCAATTAAAGAGACGAGTTGAATATGATAAAAAATGCATAAACGCTTTGTATAAGGAGTTAGAGGAAGAAAGAAGTCATTCTGCAATAGCTGCAAATCAAGCAATGGCCATGATCACAAGATTACAAGAAGAGAAGGCATCACTTCATATGGAAGCTCTGCAATATTTAAGAATGATGGAAGAGCAAGCAGAGTACGATGTGGAGGCACTAGAGAAAGCTAATGATCTCCTTGCTGAGAAGGAAAAGGAAATACAAGATTTGGAAGCAGAACTTGAGTTTGCCAGGCTAAATTTCCAAGAACTTAATTTCAATGCTCCTACAAGCTCAATCTTTACAGAGACAACAGACAATGATAATTCTCTCGGTGTCAGGTCTTCATGGGCAGCATTCGAACATGAAAAAATGTTCATTTCACAAAGTTTGAGAGATCTGGAGAAGAAATTTCAACAATTCGAACAGCAAGAGGCTTCAGCGCACATATCTAATAATACTAATAGCAACTCTAAGGAAACAGTGTGCATGGAAGAGAATAACAATATAAAGGAACCTAATGCTACAATTGATGAAGAACAAGGACAGCAGAAGTTCTCCAAAAAATATGAACTTGATTTGGAGAGACTTCGAATCGAAATCTCAAACGTTAATGAAAGACTGGAAGCATTAGAGAGCGATTGGAATTTTGTTGAGCATACTTTTAATTCTCTTCAAACTGGAAATAATGAGGGACTAAAGTTTGTTCAAGAAATAGTTCATCAGCTACTTGAACTGCGGAAAACTGTAACAGGGAATAGATGCCACAATGTTCCTTGATTATCAGGTTAGTAGTGGATACAGTAGTAATCAAAATTGTTAGCATGTGCATTTTGCTATTGTAATGTCTTCTGAAGTTCTATTAACACCGAGTATTTATTTGCTCAAGTATAGTTCTAACTGGTGTCAGGACCATAAAAAAAAAATCAAATTTTCCTTCACTATAAGTATAGTTCTACAACATATTAATTGTATTCTGAGAAGAAAACTCAAATTTAATTTTGAAACGAATCTGAAATTTCAAGATTTGTATGTTATAGAATAAGGGTTACTTTAGAATAAATGAATTTTCCAAAATTTT
The DNA here is from genome assembly GCA_949640765.1 of Croton laevigatus. Lineage (NCBI taxonomy): Eukaryota > Viridiplantae > Streptophyta > Magnoliopsida > Malpighiales > Euphorbiaceae > Croton > Croton laevigatus. Next base: position 4,366 of record CATIWJ010115460.1, on the reverse strand, counting down.
GTAAATTTTTTTTCCAAATCCGCTTTATTATGTTTGGAAAACAATAAATTTGCATTTAAAAGTTTAATTAATTATTTTAACATATTAAATTCATTTGCGAATGAATTTTATTATAAATTTATTTATAAATAAATTCAAATTCAAAGTGGGGTAAAAAATTTTTAAATTTTTTATGAGCATAAGTTGTGCTATCGGAAAATTTTTTTCAAAAAAAAAGTTAATTTTCATCTAAAGTACTTGAATTTTGGGGTTCATTCACAAAAGTACCTAAATTTCAATTTCTTACACTAAAATAGCTGAACTTTAAAAGAATTTACAAAGAATTCCTTTTGGCAAATTACCAGGTAAACTGCCGATTATTTGCTGATATGGCAGGCTGGCAGCTACTTAGACCAATTTGAAATTTGCTATCATCTTCCTCCTCAAACCAAGAAGGACCAAAATACAAATTTTCAGCTCTTTCCTCTCTCCTCTCTCTTGCCGCTCTCTGCCCGACCATCCCCGCCACCACCACCCCTACTTTTCCACTAACCCAAACCAATCAATCATAAAAATTCTTCAACTTATATGCATTCATCTCAATTGGTATACCAGACATGAAAACCAAAAACCAATTCCAATTCGCCTTATATTCAATGCTACACAAAAAAAAAAGGTGCAATGGTTTTGACGAAGCAAAGTTCTGATCAAGGAGATTCTAAACAGAGATTTTTTGGGGATGATATGATCTTCAACGAAGATTCTAAAGGCTGATTCTGGTGGAGATTTAGAATAAAAATCAGGATTCGATTCTGAAAATGAAACCCATGAATGAAAATGAAGTTTTGAATAGGGGTTCACACTCGAAAAAAAAATCGGTAACTCACCATCGAAAACAATAAAATTCACGAAGGAAAAATCGAAAAAGGAGAACTCACTGCTGGAATTAAAAAACGAGAATGAGGAAGCTGGGTGATCTTGAATCGAAACGAAGGGAAAATCTAGAACAGATTCGAAGAGAAAACAAAATAGTAAGGGAACATAAACAGGATGAGAGAAGAATTTTCTGTTTTCGGCAAGAAACAGACCCAAACTACTTACCAATCGAAAGCTCACAAGACAAGGATTATGATTCTAGTCTCACCTTCATCGAACCATCACTAGAAAAACTTGAAATTGCCGGTTGAATATTTCAGATTTCGCTACTCATTTACCCGACCCGACTGGAACTCAATATCCGGCCAATAAATGGTGACATATTCAGTGTCAAAATGAAGCTCTTGACCTATGGAGTTGAAATCCAGTCCCAAGTCGGACAACCGATCATCGAATAATGGTGGAAGAATTGTTAAGTTTTCAGTTTTAGGTCGTACGTGACAGAGATGGAGACATTTTTTCACTTCGCGATGGAGAGATAAGGAGATTGAGAGAGGAGGGATGTAACTAGGGATTCTGGTACTGCTACTCAAAATGAACATAAAAGAAGGTGGGATGGTGGTGGCTGTGGCTTGTGGGCTGTTGGCAACAGAGACAACGAACCTTGGGAGAGAGAGATTGAGAGAGGTCATGTATGGCTATAGGGTAGGTAGGGATGAGCATTTGCCCCGATCCGTTGGGGATATCCGCTAATCCGACTTATGCGGGAATGATTTTCCCCAATCCGTTGGGTTTTGAGGCGGGGATAGGTTTGAAAATTAAAACCCACTGCGGGTTCGGGGCGGGGACGGGTTTTGATAAACCCGCCCCGTTCAAGGGCATTTAAGTAATAATTTTGGTCATAAGTTCTCAACTCTAGGTATGTATTATGTTATTTTGCACTATCATATCAAACCTTGCTTGCCGTTTCTCATCTCTTCTAGCCGCCCACTCACCAATTCCCTTCCAAATCACCATCTCTCTTCCTCTTCTTCATGGCCGCTGTTCACAATCCCACCAGAACAACCACCATGTCACGACCCAAAATCCGGGGCCGAGACCGGCGTGTAACCAGGCCGAAGTCTGCCTACACAAGCCTTGACGATAACTTAAACAAAAAAATTTTAATGCAAACCAAACTCTAAGTTCAAAAGTTCAAAGTTCAAATGCATTATATGCAATTAGGTTACTTTAAATTCCAACACTAAATCCAAAACTAAAATACCCAAATTCCTATTACACCAAAAATGGTTCGGATAAAGTCCGCCCAACAAACAAATATCCGGAAATCTCTAACAGACAGGAAATTGAAAGAAATCAAAAGCCTAATAAGTTGCAACACCTGAGACAAACGGTTCGCGAAGAAGAAGACGGAAACCGCTAAACGAAATAACCTGCAAAAAGATCTATAAGGATGTGAGCGTTATATATAGACGCTCAATAAGTCCATAAATGACGGGAAATCCTAAAAACAACATAATATAACGAACACAACTTTTAATCAAGCAATATGGTGTGTCAGGGCCAAGAATTCAAAGTCTGATAACAAGAGTCCGAAGACTAAACAGGAGTCCGAAGACTAATCAGGAGTCCGAAGACTAACATAAATTTGCCATATTTGACACACCATAACAAGTACATATAGCATCAACATAACAAATAATCAAATTTATCCAACCAACACACAGACTCTTTTCCGTCTCTACACATGCAGAAGGTTTGGTTGTGAAAGAAATATTATTATACGAAATAACAGAATAATATATATAGAAGGGCTTATATAGTATATATAGTATTTATTAGCAAATAGCATGCCACAACAAAGCAGATACACCCATGGAACTTACCTGGTTCGCAGAGCAATCCAAACACCCTTACAGAAATTATTGACCCAAAGAACCAGCTTGATTGCCACCTAAATAAATCGTAACAAGAACTCCCGAATCAATACTCGACCGACTAAAATGATGAAAATGATGCATGTCGTGCATGTCACGCAACTCACGAATATTAATTTTTATTTAATCCAAAGATACTTAACAAATTCAAAGTCCATATAGAACATATAATAATAACTTCAAAATAAAAAATTTAGTAAATAAATTGACTAAACGATATATAAATATATTTTATAAATCCAAGTTTTCTTAAAAACTTTCGTTTAATCCAATTTAATTATTTAACCCCAACTAGTTTGCACACAAAACGACCTACTGTATACTTTGCATAAGCAGATTAATTGATAATTAATTAACTCACAACTTGAATAAATTTCAAGGTTTAAATATAAGTACAAATACTAAGATCTGTGTGATACCAAACTGAAAACAAAAACTCAGTTTTAAAATCAAATTAAAACTGACAGCAATAGAACCACCAAGCAAAAATTAAACAAAAGTGCAGATAAATACCTAGCAGATTTACTAAAATCCCCCCGAAGTTCCACTATAATTCAAAATGGCTCAAACAGAACCAACCAACCACAAGCCGCCAACTCAGCAACTTCAGCCCCTCCGCCAACCGGACTCCGCCACCTGCCACCGGCACACAGCCCACTGGCCCGTCAGCCGTCAGCCGTCAGCCGTCCCTTCCTTTGCTGCCTTCGGGTCCCACACGCAAACACCTTCTCCCTTCTGCACACACAAACCCCCAAATCTCACACCCAATCACCTTTCTTTTTTTTTTTTTTTGCACAGAACCCTAGAAAACCCCTTTGTCTTTCCCTTTTGCCGTCACATCAAACCCCTTCCCTTCACTTATATACTTTCCAAATCTAAACCCATCTCACTAATTATTATCTTTTATATATATATATATATATATATTTTTTTTTTTTTTTTGTAAACTAATAAAACACTACCCAAATCTTTTTTTTTTTAACCAACACTACCCAAATCTACCTTATTCATCCATCTCGCTTATTATTACTACCTTACAAACAATATTAATATTAATAATAATAGTATTATTATTATTATTATCCCTATCACCATTATTATAAAATCTATATGTACAAATATTATTTATTATAAATGTAATATTCGAAAATTAGAAATAGCGGTGTCGTACGGACTAGAGTAAATATTATTTTCGATAATAATAATAATAATTTATAAATTAAAAATATAAATTAATAATAATAATAATAAAAGTAAAAATAATTATAATATAAAAAAAATTATTATTAATTAAAAATTTATTAAGATAAGGTTAAGAAAAGTGAAGCAAAAATTTAATGTGGGTTGAAATGTTGGATTAGGATTCAACATTCGGACAAAAATCATTAAAAGCTTAAAACAAAAAAAAGAAAAGAAAAGAAAAGAAAGAACAGAGGAACGAAGGGAAAAGCTAAGAAAATTTGAAAAACTAAATTCAAAATCCATGTATCTAATAAAAAATCCGAGCTTACAGAGTTGTAGCTCTAGTTGAGGGGAGTCCAAAACTGTAAAGAACTCCGTCGACCGACGCCGGA
>CATIWJ010115411.1:0-17200 GCA_949640765.1 Croton laevigatus | reverse complement strand
GTGAACTATAAACACTAAGTTTGAGGTGAACTTCCATAAAACCTCATTGTATTCTTAATTGAATATTGGAACCCAATTCCTTTCTAGGATTGGAGAAGTGGACGTAGGCTTGAGTTATAGCCGAACCACTATAAATCTCTTGTTCATCAACCTATCCTTTTAATCTTCCTAAACCTCCATCAAAGTTTCAATCCACCATATTCCGCACTTAAACCAAAATTTTTATTAGCCAACTAATTCACCCCCCCTCTTAGTTGCCACAAGGGCCTACACGACACACTAGCGATCCTGCGACCTACTGGGAAGAGATATCTTGTTTTCAAAACTGTTAAAATGTTGAATTTAAAATTTTGGAAATTGATTTTGAGGTTCTGGAATTAAATGTGGTTTATATATATATGTATGAAATGCCTATGAGATTTGATGTGGTGAAAGATGAATATAAAATGAAAAGATGTAAATGAGAAAGATAAACTATGTAATGATATTTAAGCTCAAGTGACTAGGTTAAAATATTAGAATAAGAGTTTGATGCATCAAATTGTACTATCCGCGGTTTATGAGCCGAAAGAGAGAAGGCTCAATGAAATATGAAATGTGAAATATGATTCGAGCCGTGAGAGAGAAGGCTCCGAGATATTAAATGTGAAATATTTACCACGAACCGAGAGAGAGAAGGCTTCGTGAAGTGGCAGGTGATACCTTTATTTTATCCATTAATTCTACTATGGCCACGAGAGCACCTGAATAATTCCTTGATGTCGTGATAAGTGTTTTAAAATTTTGTTTCTTATTTTATTGCGTTTATTTATTGTCTTTAAAAGTTAATCTATGATTTTCAATTATTTATTATTTAAATTATGGTTAAAGCACCCACTGAGCAATAATTTGCTTAGCAAGTTTATTTTCTTAAAACTCGTAGGTTGAAAAGTAGAAGTAGAGTCTGTAGCAGCAGCAACGCTAACAAAGACACATCAATTCTCTCCTTTGGGTAGTCATTATTGTATTTAGTATTTTGTTTAGAATGGCATTTATATAACTAGGATAAACATTTATTTTGAATGCCTATAATATTTTTGGTATGCTTTTTCCTAGAACTAATGGTGTAATAGTATGTATGTTAGGAATGGATGCATGCTTAGACGATTAAGTGAATTTTTATTGAAGTGTACATATGAATATGAGGCAGAGTTTATAAGGAGATGTTATAGAAGTGTGTTGCAAGTAAATATGATTATGATGGGATTGTTATTGATAACATAGTTAATGGTTATATATATATATATATATAACAAAGGAGTTAATGAATGATTTAGACGTAGGTGAACCGAGGCTAAAACCGTGGATGTGACATCTCTTCTGGTTCTATTCGTAGAATTTTTCGGGCAAGCCTTGTTGAGGTCGGTAAAGTCCATGCACATGCGCCACTTTCCGTTCACCTTTTTTACCATCACAACATTTGCTAGCCATTCAGGGTAATCCACTTCATGAATGAACCTGCTTTTTCCAGTTTGGTAACCTCGACCTCGATTGCCTCTCCCTTCTTCTTGGAATGTCACATCTTCTTTTGGACTACCGGGGTAGGTTGGGTTAATACTCAATTTGTGAGTGATGACCAAAGGATCTACCCCCATTATCTCCTCGGATCTCCATGCAAAGCTGTTTACCTCTTTTCGTAAGCAACTTGTGTGTCGTAATTAACTAATAAAATTAAAATATATGGCATTAATTTGAATTAGTTTAAAAAAAATAATTATATTTAATAAACACATAAATTAATTGTATTTAATACAATCTTCAAATTAATTCTATTTTTATTTTATTGGTTAATTACAACACTTGAGCCGCTGAATTGGGTAACGGTTCCTAAACTAGTAATTGGACCGAGGTTGAGAGCCCATGGCTCATATTGTCCACGTAGACTCTGCGAGTACTTTTATCCAATTGCATTAAGAAACGTGTCTTTGACTTTAGTCTTTGTCCTAAGAGCATCTCCAATGTAACACTTTCTATTAGCTTATATGTCATACATAATAGAAAGTGTGAGAAGTAATGTACACAAATGTCTATGAACACATACCCACTTTAAAATTTTCATCTCCAATGCAACACTTTCTATTTTATTTTTTTTCTTCTTTCCTAGAATTAAAATTTAATTTTTGACCAATCACTATACAACATTAAATGTAGACATTGTCAAGAAGGCTTTTTAGAAGTAGAAAGTGACATTGATAATGTCAATTCCACATAAGCTTGATATTCTAAATGGACATTAGCATTGGAGAGTTTTTTTTTTTTTTTAAAAGTCTTTTATTTGCTTATGTGTCATGTGTACAATACAAATTTCATGTTGAATTGGAGATGCTCTTATAGTGCTATTAAAGCACCGTTACCATAGCTGACAGCGGTATGAGTGATGCCACACAGGGACCTCACGTGGGTTGTTGGTGACCCATAGGTAATGACGCTAGCTCAGGCCCATGACTGATTGGCGGCTTATTGGTGGTCGGTGGCCCATGGTTGTTCCAAAGCTCGAATGCTCAAACTTCGGAAGAGGAGTTCACAGAAGTGCTAAGTGCTAATTAGGCTCAGCTGGTGTTGTCCTTTTTTATACACCTTCAAGGGCAGTTTTCCATATCTATTGATAGTTGTATACCCCCTTTATCTCCTACTATACGTGGGCTTACTACTTATATGCTTTCAGCAGTTATCTGCTTTGTACTTGGCTATCTAGTGTTTACCGTGGGTACGATAATTGGTACACCAGAGGTGCGTCCTTCCCGGTCCTCTCATACTAGGGAAAGATCCTCTCAATGCTCTAACGTCCACACCGGATATGGACCAAACTGTCTCACGACGATCTGAACCCTCCATCTTGGTCGTACAGAGAGGTCTCTTAACTAACATCTCTGCCGAGTAGACTATGACCTCTCCCTTGGTTGCAGCAGGTAACATCTAATAGGTAAATTTATAAACAGTAGGAAGGCTTACAATAATTAAAAGAAACACCCTCACTATAATATTAAAATATTGTAATATTTTTAATTTTAAAAAAATCATTATTTTTACAAATTTAGAAAATAACATATAAATATAATTTAAAGAACCCTGATTTCAAAGCTGAACAAATTTAAATCATCACCTTCTAAAAAAAATTATAGGCATATTCATAATGACACTTGAGCTCCAAATGACATACATAACTTATGTTTAGGAGTTATTTTGAAAATATATGGTTGAATACTGTTTACAAAATATTAGAAGTGAACATTTAAAAGGCTTATTTTTATTTTTATAATAGTAACTATAAAAATTACACTCAATTGATCAGAATTTTCCTTCATAGATTTTATAGATGATATTTAAAAAAGTTTAAAGCCATTTTACCAATAAAAAAATATTTAGTATTTTAATTCACCAATCAAAATACTAAAAATAATTAAAAAACTATTAATTAACACAACCTTTAAGTTTGATTAGTCTTAAAAAATGCATGTCAAATTCAAAGAAAGCTTTATTTTAAAAACTTAAAAGAAAAATATTTTGGGGGTGAGTAGAAGAGAATGTGTAATTTGGCAATTTAGAAATGTTATGATTTTAGGGTGTGCATGGTTCATGTTGGCCCCGGTCTTGAATTGAGAATCATATTATACTGGAAACTGACAAAAAATCAGTTATGTAATAATTAAATTGAGAAATTATTAAAGGCGGTACATGAAAAAATTCTTAAGAATAACTAGACCATAATTGAAATCTGAAGAAACAGAATTGAACCGGAATTAAGAATTGGCTATAATAAAAAATAAAATTGATATATATTAAATAAATAACAATAGTTTATAGGTAAAATTATAATTTTATCCATATATTTTCATTTAATCTATATTTTTATCTCTGTATTTTTAAAAAATAAACTTTGTTGCCCTCTTATTTTAAAAAAATTATATTATTTTGTAATTTTTCACTGGAAACAATGATAAAAATTAACAAATTATATGTCATCTGAATTGTTTATTTACCTTGATTGTAATTGTGAACTCTCAAAATTAAGTAATTTTAACTTGGCTATTATTATTATTTGTATCCTAAAGTTTGAATGTTATTTTTTTATTAGTTATGTATGCAATATATAAAGTTTAAATACTACCTTTCATTACTAGGATTTTTTCCCAAATAGTTGTTAAATTAATAATAATTTAAGTATAAAATTTATTCTAATTAAAAACTATATGTTTCCTTAGAATTGAACCTGAAACAGAAACTAATAAGTGGTTATAAAAAAACCAAAGATTGTACCGGAATTATAATCAAATCGAAATTGAAACTGTTCATGTGGTTTTAAAAAAGATTGTTCATTTTTACTAAATTTTTCTTTTTCTAAGGTTTGTTCATCTTTGTGGCCGCTGCTGGTGTTTTCACCAGTGGTGGCCACCTCCTTTTTTTCTTCTTTCCCGTTAATCTAATAAATTCTTTGCATATGTCTTTCTCTATGAAAGAATAGTGTAATTTTTTTGCCTCTGTGCAAATTTATTTGCCTTAGTGTAATTTTTGTTTACATTTTTTTGCCTTCGTACAATTTTCTTCTTGTTTGGATTTATATTTTGTTTTGGTGATTTCGTTTGGATTTGTCAGAAACCAAATCAGACTGATCTAATCAAGAGCAACTGACGAAAGTTATTGGAAGATGGAGATCTGCGTCCTGTTATAATCTTTGCTTCTACCGCTGGCTTCTGGGTTTTTTTATTCCGATCTATCCCTTGGAATTGATATGAGATTAAAAGGTTGACGATCGAAGAGAGATCTTCATCACCGATTTGAAACAGTCCAGATTGGGAATCTAAATCTAAGAAGTCCATTTTTATATAAGTTTGAATCCTTAACGGCGAAGAACACCGAAAATCTAAAGCTGATTTCTCTGACAATCTGTAATAGAAGGTGGATTCATCGAAAATCGGAGAGCAGTGTTGAGCAAACCGGCAACATCTTTTGGCTTCTGTTTTTATGTTTTTTTTTTTCTTGTTTTAGTCCTTGTAATTTTCTACTTGTCCCAAATATCTAGATGAGCTATGGGTAATTTGTTTTACAGTTTCTGAGTAGATAGTCTTCTCGACAATTACTATATTACCGATTCATTTTTCTCGTAGTAAAATTAGAAACAGGATATATCATCCTTTATCTAAAAAAAAAAGATTGTTTATTTTGGAGAAACCGGTTAATAGGTACTAGAAAGAGTCCTTACCCGGTCCCGCACGCCCCAGTGACGACCGACTCGTATTAGATGTGCAACTTCAAAACGACATACAATTATCGCCGTATCGTAATCGTCTCGTACGCATGGCTTGATCAAGGCCAATTCCCTTTTCTTTTCAACTTTTCTAGTCGTCTTCTTCTTCCTCCATTCTCACTTCACCAAATAAAAAAGCGCGAGAAAATTCCTCAGCTTGCTCTCTCTTGTAACTATTCTACTCGTTTTCCTAAAATTTCTCTCCATCCAAACACCATTCTCTCCCTTCTGGAAACAGAAAACAAAGAGAAACAAAAGTGTATACTGTCTCTTTTTCTCTAAATTTTATTTTATAAACTTTAAACTGTACTCCCATCCATCACTTTGAAGTTTTCTTCGATTGTAGCAAATTTGTTATCGGCAATTTTCGATCGATTTGATCTTAAACCTCGTATTTACGTAATCTAATCGATATATCAATTGCAGTCGTTCAAATTAGGGCGGCGCGAGTTTCATTTGAGTCGGCTTTTACAGGATGTTCTTCACCGGTGATCCAACAACTCGTAAACGAGTTGACTTAGGAGGACGGAGCTCGAAGGAGAGAGACCGACAGAAGCTTTTAGAACAAACTAGATTGGAACGAAACCGTCGGTTGTGGTTGCGGCAACAGAATGCTGCCGCTCTCAAAATTCAGGTTAGGTTTTGCTCGATATGAATTGTATATAACATGTGTGAGGAGTAGGACTGATGTAATTCTTGAGATTAGGTTTTTGATGAGCACTGGAGTTTTTGGGGAAGTTAGGATTGTTGTTAATATTTTATGGTTGCAAGTGAGATTGGATGTTCCAGTTATCGAGCGTATCCATTTTTCTTTTTAATATTTACTTTGTTGTCATTGAAAGAGTGTTTACATTGACTACATTACAATGCTGACTTTAAAATTGCAGTGAGAATCCTTTCAGTTGATTTCTTAGCTGCTTTTTAGGAATATGGTGTTCTAGCTGTGAGCTTTTATAACTTCTGTGTCCATTTACGCCTTGACCATACAGGAAGAATTGTTATTCAGTATAGGGGGAGGTATTGCATTGAATTGGATTGAAATGTGCAACGTGAAACAAATTAATGCTTGTTAAGGGGTGAAAGAAAAATCACATCACATGTCATGAAAATTCTAGTGAGGAAACTAATTAGAACATGTTAATTTTGTTGGAAATATACATATGTTGCATAATTCAATTAGGGAGTTCTAAAATAATTAAATGCTTTAATTAATTAGTTGTGATGAACTTATAATATTTTGAGGCTCATAATTTTAATTCACTATTGAGTTTAATTTGTGACTAAGAAAATCTGAGGCAATTTGATGCAATAGCCATATTGTAAACTGTTGTCTCGATCATAAATTTTGTAAGTGATCATGATTTCTTTTAAAATGTTGACTGATAAATAATTACAGAAATGCTACAGAGGGAAAAAGGCAGCTGTAGCTGCACGTCGTAAAGTGCGAGAACAATTCTATAGAATCTATGGGAAACACTGTGAAAATGTTGACAGGTTGAAATCTTTGTCAAAGTATTTCCTTCTTTATCGTAATATTTAAGTAATTGAAGTGAACTATCTCAATTGTTGTGATTCTGATGATATCGGTTCCTCCTTGAGCTGTCTTTGCATCCAGGCATTCTTTTGGTCCACACTCGGAGTTCCTACATCAGCTATTATTTTTCTTTGATGCACAAGAGAGTGGGGATTTTACTGTACTAGTGAAGACATGCCAATTGCTTCTGCATTTTGTTCAAGTTTGTGGTATTTCTTCATCAGATAACTTCTTAATGATTACAATTTATTTGTTCATTGTTTCTTAGACTGCTGTTTTGTTTGTAAAAGATGTCTCATCGAATATGGCATTTTATGCATTCTTGATTGCACATTGTATTTTGCTCTTAGTTTTGCTTGTTGGTGGTTGTCAAGTTGTGAATTACATTTTAATCTGACTAATCAAGTTGTGAATTACATTTTAATCTGACTAAGCGGAATTCTGTTAATTGTTAGCTGTTCAGCAATGGAGAGTATTTATAAAACTGTAAAAAGGAAATGTTGCTCATTATTATAGAATGAGATGTGGTGTGTGCTACAAATTGCTCAAAACTCGATCTGTTTGTCTTAGTCGCTAAGTGGCTTTTTCTAATAAACATGAGACATATGAATATGATATTTACCTTGTTATTGACCAAGAAGCTAGACAGAAGTTTGAAGATAACAGCAGAATTAGAATGACTTACTAATCAATGTAGATATGCTCTTAGCTCTTTGACAAATATTTTCTGCTATGAGTAGGAGCCAATTAGCGTATCATGTTTAATAATGTTGTATTATCACCCCCAAGATACGAAGTGACTTTTGAACTTATCTGGTATCACTGTATATGAGAACATTCTTGTGGCTCTGGATCCTCTGTCATGCTACCTGTCTATATTAAAAAAAGGAAAAAAAAAAAAAAGTGAAGAAAGACAATGGAAATTTGAAACTCCTGTTTTTTGTACGTCTTCTTCCTTGTCATTATTTACCCTAAAAGCTTATATATATATATAGACATGCATTTTCATGTGCTTCACTTATGTTTTCCGATACGTTTTAGTATTAAACTCTCTCTCATCCAACAGGGGAGGATATTGTCAGTCTTCTCGGTGGTGGGAATTATCTGAGTGATCGTGCTTTGGTGGACTATAGAGTAAAACAACTTGCCTTCAACTGTATTCAAGCTGTGTATCATAATAGGTTGTTTCCATTAATTCCTTTTCCAGATATATCTCAAAATGGCTTAGTAGGCAACCATCCTGGTATCTAGTTGCATTATTGAGTTTTAACTTGATGTAAGCTCAAGCTTAACTTAAATACTGAAGCATACTCTTCCTATAAGTATGCTCAATTGGTACATATCCATTTTTTTCATGACGTCGTACAACAATTTTTCAATGCTATTTTGTGTTTGCATAGTTCTTGGTTGCAAGTCTCACCCATGCAGCATTTTGTTTTAAGCAGAGCACAATTGGAGGAACAGAAATTGACAGCACCCGGGGAATCTATTGAACCACAAGATGTCTTGTTGGAAGTAGTTGTTTTATTAGTAGATAAAAAACTTCCATGGGCATGTAAGATTGTTGGCTATCTTTTGCAAAGAAATTCCTTCACTCTGTTCAGAGATATTGTTCTTAAAGCACGGGTATCCATCAATCCCTGAAAAGTTCTCATTACTAAATTGTTTTCTGCTACAATTTATGGTGATTAATTTTTCCATATTTGCCATTGTTTTTTTCCCCTCTACCCAGGCTTAATTAGTGTTCGGCAAAACTATAAACTGAATGCTAAAAATTAAGGAGAGATTAATTTTTAAGTGTTCAGTTATACAAGGACTAAAGTTTTAAATTTGGAAGTTCGTATCATGTTCTAAGTAAAAATTTGGACCAATAATTCTGGTGAATTTAGTTTAAATTGAGACATTAGTGATATATGTTGACTTGTTTTCTCAAACAAATTAGAAGGAATAAAAGTTAAATTTTGTCAATCTACTTGAAAGTATAAGCACTGGATATTTTAATTTTAAGTGGTGAATGGTTGTCATATGTCACCTCGCCCTGTTTCTCTTATGTGCAGCAAACGGGAAATGCCATCAGTTCCAGTGGAAAAGCTTCTTCCCTTGAGCATCTGCTTTCTCTCATAGTTTCTCACATTGGTCAAAGTCCATGTGTTTGCACGCCTGTTGATCCCAGATGGAGTTTCTCGTCTCAGATTCTGACAATTCCTTTTTTGTGGTGGCTTTTTCCTAGTTTGAAAGAGGTTGTTTCTTCCCCCTCATCATAACTGGTCGTTTTTCTTTATAATTTTCCTTATTGAAGAACATATCTTTGGTATCTTACTGAAAAAACAATTGTGGTACTGATTATTTGTAATTGTTTTGTTTTTCTTGTTTCTTTGACCTGTATATTATGCTGATTCATTTTCTGTTGTCCATTTATTAATGCTTGGTTAAATCTAGAATTATTATTAGTAATTATTGTGACTGTCCTGAACCAGGTTTTTGCATCCCGGGGCCTGAGCCAACATTACATTCATCAGATGGCATTATGTGTGCAAGGCCACTCTAATGTACTACCTGCTGATGTTTCAGCAGAGTTTCCTGGCTATGCCTGTCTTCTTGGAAATATGTTAGAAACTGCAGGAGTTTCTTTATCTCAGCCTGACTGTTCGTTTGAGATGGTAAGAATACTTGGACAACTAGGGTTGAATGTTGCACATTGTATGGGTGCTATGTTTGTGTGCATGCAGCTCTCATATATATGCCATAATACATATATATGCAGGATCTGGCATGATTCTTCAATTATGAAAATTATCAATTTCTTTACCTTGTTTGGATTGAAACTAATTTTCCTTTTCATTTTCATTTTAATTAGGCCATAGACCTTGCAGCTGTTACCTCATTTTTGTTGGAGACACTTCCTACTATAAAATCATCAAGTCTGGAGGTTAAAGAAAGTATGCAGTTTATAAGCAACATCCTCACTTTCAATTTGTTTGTTATTTTTATATTTGGCCACTAACTCTGTTTATGTGGACTACTCAAAAACTGTGCCATTGACATGTATAACCTGTGTCTGTTGTTCTTCAGGTCCCACATTGAGTGAAGATGATCCCACTTTACCTGAGGAAATGGAAATAGTTTTAAATAAAGATTTGGAAAAACAGATAACAAATGCTATGGATTCCCGCTTTCTTTTACAGTTGGTATACTGTTAAATTTTTCTTTTCAATTTATTTCTTATAAGTAATGCAGCATTTACTGTTTTGATATTTCTAACAAGTCATATATTTTTTTTTCTTTTATTTTTTGGAGCAGACAAATGTTTTATTTGGAGGAATTTCTCTGTTTAAAGGGAACCATTATGGGCTAGATGAAAAAGAGGTTACAGCCATTGGTGCTGCATGTTCTTTTCTAAATGTTACTTTCAACACTTTACCTCTCGAAAGAATCATGACTATACTAGCTTATAGAACGGATCTAGTTCGAGTTCTTTGGAATTTTATGAAGCAGTGCCATGAAAAGCAGAAATGGTCGTCATTGCCTGAGCAGTTCTCACATCTCCCATCTGATGCACCTCGTTGGTTACTGCCTTTGTCTGTTTTTTGTCCTGTATACAAGTAAGTATGCTTCTTAGTTTTGGTTGTTTCAATTCCTTCTATTGTTGATGTTTGAATCCTTGGTTCATATTTTAAATTATCTATCCCATCTTAATGCTACTTTGTCATATTAATATTATGTAGCGTTTTCTCTTTCTTTGTCTTTTACATTTGAAATTATTTTTTTTGTCTATTCAACAGGCACATGCTTATGATTGTTGATAATGAGGAGTTTTATGAACAAGAGAAGCCACTATCATTGAAAGACATTAGATTGCTAATTATTATTCTGAGACAGGTAGCCTGTTTCTTACAATTACTTATGGAACCCATGTTTTGCATTTTACCGCTTAGCAATGTGATGGTTCCGATTTTTTATTTTTCATATGCAGGCTTTATGGCAGCTCCTATGGGTAAGTCCTATGGCACACAACAATACAGTGAGACCTATGAAAAGCACCCCTTCTCATAAGCGGAACCCAGTTGAATCTATCAAGCACAGAGTTAGCATTGTTGCTTCTGAGCTTCTTTCTCAGGTACCTGTTGTATTTCTAAATTCTAAAGCAGACAAAATTTATCAGCTTTATGTTGTGTCACCATCAGTGGTTTTAGTATGCTAATCTATGCTTTCCCTCTCATGGATATATGGTTGCAGTAGAGTGTAGTAATTGTGCAGGAGATAATATGCTTTCTGCTGTCTGACATCATGATAAAATTTTTGTAGTTGGAAGACTGGAACAACAGACGGCAATTTACACCACCCACTGATTTCCATGCTGATGGTGTTGATGATTACTTTATTTCTCAGGTAATATACTTCAATACATCTTTAGGTTCCCAGAACCAAATTGCTTTCTGTCTTGTTCTTATGTTTTGTTTTGCAGGCTATAATAGATGGAACCAAAGCAAATGACCTAATGAAGCGAGCTCCTTTTTTGGTACCTTTTACAAGCAGGGTTAAGATATTCAATGTAAGTGATGTCACAACAATTTCACTCTGACATATCTGTTATTGTTCTCCATGATGCAAAATCAATTGGATGCACACTATTGCTACCTAATAATTGTGTGCATGTTCATATGATCATAACTGATGTATCCTTCTAGCTTTAGTATATATGGAAGTCTTTCGGATGTCTGAATGGTTACAATAAAATTTCGTCTTCCAGTCACAATTATTGGCTGCCAGGCAAAGACAGGGAGCCCAGGGTGTTTTCACAAGAAACAGATTCAGAATACGGCGGGATCGCATCCTGGAAGATGCATACAATCAAATGAGTCAATTATCTGAAGAAGATCTTCGAGGAGCTGTAATTTCTTTGATTTATGCTTTTTCTTTTCTATGAATAGTTTCTGTTTGTGGTTGGGAAATTATGTTTTCCAATATGATCATTGTTGTTCATATAGATTCGTGTAACATTTGTCAACGAGTTTGGAGTTGAAGAGGCTGGCATTGATGGTGGTGGGATTTTTAAAGATTTCATGGAGAACATTACTCGAGCAGCATTTGACATGCAGTATGGATTGTTTAAGGTCTGAAATTCTTGTTCTACTGTGTTAATCCTCTTCTTCTGCACATGCATTAAGTTGAACTCGAATATAATCCTATTTGGATGTGTTATTCTGTACCTGCTAATTTCAGATAAAGAGAATATATATATATATATATATATATATATATATATATATAAATACTCTTGTCTGGTTTAGACTCTAGAGGATGAATTTGCTTTGTCCCCCCTAGCTTGAGAGATTTCTGTTCTCGAGGAACTAAAATTCATGGATGCTGTAAGTTTTAGAAATTGGGTTTTTTGGCTGCCCTGGGACAGGCCGACTGGGGTTATCTATTCTTAGGTATGCGTTTTAGGTCATTCAGCACAGTTTCATAAACTGCAGGTTCTGGTCTGTGTCGAGGATAATTATTGGTAGATAAAAAGTTGTTTTTGGTTGGTTGAAATTTGTTTTGTGAACATGCTTTTGATTCCAACACCAGTTAGTGCAGGCATGTATGACATTGGTGGAATCACTATGCTCTGAATTTTATAATGGGAAATTGTTAAAACTTATTGACATTTTGTTAAAATAAAAGTGACATTTATTAAGTTGCTCCTTTTATATTTGCTTCACAATTAGCCAGCACATGTTTTAATGCACTCTTTTCTTTCTATTGTTTGATCCCTCAATCAATAATCAATACCGCTAGATGATGTATTTGCTGCTCCTTGCTGCTATGCTTGCATGGTGAATTTTGTGTTGTGATCATGTATTGTTTGGTTTTTTAACTTTCTGCTTGTTGGTACATGCAGGAAACAGCAGATCACCTACTTTACCCTAATCCTGGATCTGGCATGATACACGAACAACATCTTCAGTTTTTCCATTTTCTTGGAACTCTTCTTGCAAAGGTTTGGGGAATTTCCTTTGCTAACCTTTTTCTCAAAATGTTGCTGTTCCATAATTGTTACAGCTCAAAGTCAACTTCGTGGTGTCTTTTTGTTTGCTTCATAACAATTTGTATAGAGCAGCACCTATTTTTATCTCAACATTGCTGCTGAAAGCATTTTTCAGCTTTGGCTAGGCATGTTGAATAGGTTCATTAATCAACTGTATGGAAGGTTGTTGTTATGATATTTAATTTTGCTAAATGTAGTGCTGCAAGGAGCCAAATGGTCAACTTTGTTTAAATTTTGGTATCTGCTCAATTTCTGCTCACATGGAACATGCTTATGTTTTATTAGATTCTTTGTGATATTTGATTTATATTCCAGAAGGTGGTAACTTTTTTTTTGTTTTTTGCAGGCTATGTTTGAAGGTATTCTTGTTGACATACCATTCGCAACATTCTTCTTGAGCAAATTAAAACTGAAGTATGATTCTATTCCATCGGCAGTTAATTTTTTTTTATTATTATTTTTTTTAATTTTTATTTTTACTTTTTGGGTGACACTGATAGGGTTATTTTATGTCTAGATTAAATGTTTTCTGTTGTGTACTATTAAATTTGTGGGGGTCATATCAAATTCACTAACTTGGATGAGGCAATCAGAGTATAGGGGCTGGCTTTTTTCTTGTTAGTTCAACAAATTCATTCCAGTGGAGGCTTTTTTTTTAATCATTTACACTTTTTGGTTGTTCAGGTTCAACTATTTGAATGACTTGCCTTCGTTGGATCCAGAATTATATCGCCACCTTATTTTCCTAAAGGTTCATTCGGCCTTTAATTTAGATGCTTTCTCCCATCCCTTTTTTTTTTCTCTATCACAGACTATTTGAATTTGTTTTTAACTGAAGCTTTATTCTTATTTTCATATTACCCACAGCACTATCAAGGCGATATTTCCGAGTTGGAGCTGTACTTTGTTATTGTGAATAATGAATATGGAGAGCAAACAGAAGAAGATCTGCTTCCAGGAGGAAGGAACTTGCGTGTCACTAATGAGAATGTCATTACATTTATTCATCTTGTATCCAACCATCGTTTGAATTTTCAGGTATTGCACCTTTCCTTTTTTAATTCATTTACTTCATTTCAATTGTCTCTCAGTTTGTCTTTCTCATATGATTTAATCTCCAGATTCGTCAACAAAGTTCTCATTTCTTGAGGGGCTTTCAGCAGCTTATACAGAAAGATTGGATTGATATGTTCAACGAACATGAACTTCAGGTATGATGTCATTTATGTAAAAAAAAAGATCTTTTCCTTTTTGAGGAAATAGTTGTTTTGGAAAAATGACATGCATTAATACAATCTGTCCATCAATTACTTACCTTAAGTTGTGCTGCTGCTGATTTGTGAAGCATTCACCATGACACATGAAACAAAGTGTTAACCCAAAGATATGCATGTATCATGTGTTTACTTATAGATTTGTTATTATTCAAAGGCCTTTTCTTTAATTTCTGTTAGACATGCTTTTGGGTGTTGTGAAACCTTAAATACTGGTAAGTAGGATACTGTAAGCTAAATCTCAATCCGTACTACTTATTGTATGTGCATTGTGCATGCTAGTGCTAGAAATGTGTATCAAAGGATTTTTGCTATGTAATTCAAGATGGGGTAAATGGTGGGTTTGGTGAATTTGAACTGCTGGGTTAGCTTCTTACATCTTGCATTATTGTGAGGACCAAACATTTCATTATTCAATTGTACACGTATCTTGTGCATTTAGTCTGTTCACATGACTTTTTTAGTTGAATTATCTTTCTGTTCCTTATGCATGGGTAAATGCCTTTGGATGCAATTCATCTGAATTATTGTTTTTCATTATCAGCTCCTGATATCTGGTTCCCTTGAGAGCTTGGACGTTGAGGACCTTAGACTTCACACCAATTATGCAGGAGGCTATCACAGTGTAAGTGTTTTTTCCTTTTGAGTTGGAAGCTCTAATGAGAAAAAAAAAAAAGGGGATGGCATTGATATATTCAACTGTATGTTTAAACGTGCTTAGAATTATCATCCCTTAAAATGATTCCATTTTCTTTTTTTTACTTTACTGATTTTTGAAATGGGATTTTAGTTTTTAGTTATTAAAATTAAACACCTATTTATTTGTACTTGTTTCTTCCCAATGAAATACGGGAACCATGTGTTTACAATGCTCTAACTTACCCGTTATCCATATTTTGGAAGACGACCAAAAACCAATTGCGATATAATATTCTTGCATTTCTAACAGTATTTATTGTTTCTTTACAGGAACATTATGTCATTGAGATGTTCTGGGAAGTTCTAAAAGGCTTTTCATTGGAAAACCAGAAGAAATTTTTGAAGTGAGCTATTCTTGTCCTGCTAAGAAATTGTCATTTACATTCTTAAAAAATTCGTCCCAAAAAATGATGTGACTGAAAGAACTTTGTTTTAGGTTTGTGACTGGTTGCTCGCGAGGGCCTCTACTTGGATTTAAATACCTGGAACCGATGTTTTGCATACAGAGGTAAAGTTTCTGCCAAACTTAATTGGGAATAGCAAATGGTTACTGAGGTTGACCAGATGCTAATAATATGTTAGCACGAGAACATTGTAACCAAATATTGAAGATTTCTCATTAACCTGCATGAGTATTTTTTTCTAATTTTTTAATATTTTGGTGGCCTTAGGGCTGCGGGTAATTCTAATGAAGAAGGACTTGACCGGTTGCCAACGTCAGCTACTTGTATGAATCTTCTGAAGCTTCCACCATATAGGAGGTTTGCCCCTATCAACTATTTGGTTATGTTTTTTTCAAAATTTTGGCTGTTTGTGAGGAGAAAACAGTTTAGCATCAAATAATATAAGACTAGGAAATGAAAATGATTTCAGGGTCCTTTCTGGGATATCTTCTTTTTCTTTGCATCCAAGTTTTGTGAAGGATGTTGTATTAACCTGCTGACATTAATAACTATTTTATTATGATGCAGCAAGCAACAACTGGAAACAAAATTGCTGTATGCCATAAGTGCAGAAGCTGGTTTTGATTTGAGTTGATACATTGTGTTCGATGATATGTATTGAGGGGGAGAACAAGAAACAGCATTGTGCTTGTGTTGTGATATCCAGATATGATCCATTTGACAGTGTATCCGGGCAGGAGGACGACCAGAACCTACGCAGCAGAATCTTATATGGGAATTTTGATGGCTATGGTGAAAAGGGCTTATGAAACCAGCACGATTAGAACTTAACGAACACAAAATAGTATATATATTGGACAAGTGGGTTTCTATGACAAAAAAAATAAAAAAAGACAAGTGGGTTTCAAATGTACATAAGTGGATAAAAGTGCTTGTAAAGTTTGTACATTGTGAAGCTTTGATGTGTTCAAAAGTCCTTTGATATTTAGAGCAGTCAAATGGTTAAACTGTATCTTTATCAGAAGAATATGATTACTATTATTTCCACTATTATTATGTAAATGAGACGATTTACAGTGCTGTATTTATGTCTCTTCAGCAATTTAACTTGCACATAACCATCACTATAAGTGCAATATGAGATAATTGTGCATTCTTTATTGCCATTAATATCTGGTCTTGTATGTTCTTCCTCTCTTCCTTTTCTCCAAAATGTACCATATGATATTACTCTGAACTATCAAAATTTTTAATATGGTAGTACGTTTTTTTTTTTTTTTTTGATTAATTTTTGAATATATAATTATAAAACAACGATTCATACGAATATATAAAATATTTAAATATTTTCAGAATATCATTATAGCGTGTATTCCTCCAATCTAATTGCCATATTAAAAAAATGAAAATACTTTTTAAAGAATTTTCTCCCTTATCAACGTTATTTGATTGTTAAACTGATGTGTTGATGAATGTTTTTTATTTGATGGTTAAGCTGATGTGGCAAACTTTATAATCTGAAGGTCTTGTTAGATAATATGCACATATTATTATATGATTGATTACTACCTCCAAATTTTTCATTTCTTTACACCCTAAAAATACAAATACCAATAAATCACCAATACCAATACACTATAATAATAAACAATTACTAATCCTTTACAAACCTTACTTTTTCACCAATACCAATAAAAAAATAATACTAAACAATTATAAAACTTACTATAAATGGAAACGTAAACAACCCAAAAACTTTGCCAAAATAGGAAATGTAAAGAATCAAAAGAAATGGAGGTAGTAATATGAAAACAACCTTGACTAGGCAATTAATTAAAAATACTTGTAATTAATTAATTTGCAAGTATTAATTAATTAAATTAAGATGATGATAATGATGACGGCTAATGACTAATGAAACTTAAAAGGTAGTTAGGACATAAACAATTCAGCTTACCAAAATCAAAATTA